>AWUE01022343.1:0-11126 GCA_001974825.2 Corchorus olitorius
ATGAAAAACAATATTCTTCATAGATTTGGCATTCCAAGAGCCCTCATCAGTGATCGCGGTACTCACTTCTGCAACAAGATTGTCCAAGCACTAGTTGAAAAATATGGAGTTCGACATCGAGTATCCACTTCATACCACCCTCAAACCAGTGGCCAAGCCGAAGTATCAAATCGCCAAGTGAAGCTGATTTTGGAGAAGACAGTTAATGTTCAAAGAAAAGATTGGAGCATGAGACTAGGAGATGCTTTATGGGCCTATCGTACAGCTTATAAGACACCTCTTGGTATGTCCCCTACTGAATTGTGTTTGGCAAACCATGCCATCTACCTGTGGAATTAGAGCATAAAGCATGGTGGGCAATAAAGCAATGCAATCTCAACTTCGACAAAGCTGGAATTCGAAGGATGCTGCAGTTACAAGAGCTTGAAGAAATACGGAATGAAGCATACGAGAATTCAAGGATCTACAAGGAGAAGACCAAAGCCATCCATGACAAAGGAATTTTGCGAAGATCGTTTCATGAAGGACAAAAGGTTTTAGTTCTTAATAATCGATTGAAGGAAAATCCTGGGAAGCTCCGATCGAGATGGTATGGACCATTTGAAGTAATTCAAGTATATCCTAATGGATCAGTGATCATCAAAAATCCAAGTAACCAGAAGCAGTACAAGGTCAACGGACAAAGACTCAAACCGTATTTTGAAGCATTGCCAACAATGATGATTGAAGAAATTAAATTGGAAGATCCCATCTATCTTCCAATTTGAGCCACAAAGAATAAGAAAAGGAGTCGAGCTAATGACTTTAAACAAGCGCTTGTTGGGAGGCAACCCAATTTTAATTTCTTTGCATATTTAATTCTAATTTTAATTTTATTATTATTATTATTTTTTACACTAATTTTTTTTTCTTTCTTTCATTTTTTTTGATAGGAATTAAGAAATTTTTCTTTATTGGAAAAATTTTCAAGGATGGAAGCATAGCAGCTCTATAGGCAGCTCGGCAAAGCAAGTTTGCCGCTGCTTTGCAAGGAGGCCTGTTGCTGCGCAATCAGGCTGCCTTGGCAGCTTGTTGCAGCTGCGACAGGGCGCCTTGAAGCAGCAGCAAAGCTGCTCTGCAAGGCCGCCCCAGCCAGCAGCCCGCAAGGCCACCAACAGCAGCAAGCGTTGCTTTGCCGCGACAGGCCGCGTGCAGCGAGCCTTCTGCTGCCTTTGAGCGCTGCTGCTGCGCGATAGCAGCTAGCGAGGCAGCTTGCTGCTGCCTCACTACACCAAGCCTCGAGACAACCTGTTGATGACACTAGGACAGCCCGCAAGTGCCAAGTTCCTTCCTTGCAACTTTAAGTCCTATTTCAGCTAGGATTACAAGTCCAAATTGCATAAGGAGAAGGATTAACTCTTCCTACAAGGTAAAGGATTTCCTAGTCAAGGTATGTTTCTAACTTTTTACTCTATCTAAAACCTTTTAAGCTTAGGATTTGATCACTATATAAACACCTCTACCCCTCCTATATTCATCACAATTTAAGAAGCAATATTTGAAGTAAGGCAAAGTTGATAAGAAGTAGCACAAGTGTCGTCTTGCCCTTCTGACACTGAGTGATCGTCTTGCGTTGTTTTTCCCTTCCGTTCAGCTAGTTGATGCTTCATCATGCTCATCTGCTTTCGCAATTCCTCATTCTCCTTCTTCATCTGCTGGTACTCGGTTAACTGCTCTCCTTCCATTGCCCCTTTTCCGATGAATCTTCAAAAAACAGAACAAATTTCAAGAACCATCAGCAATCTGTCTATTGATAAGCAGTACTACTCTTTTATTGCGAAACGATGCTAAGGCTTAATGGGATGCATGAATGAATGCCATGGCATGATAAATGAATGCATGAGGCAAAAATGGATGTATGATGCCTTGAAAAAGTGAATTTGTACAAACAAATGGAGGATCAAACTAAACTCGAAGAACTTCCTCCTTCCATTGATAGCAATTGTCATTACACTATTCCATTATACTCTACCTCAGACATAGCCTTAAATTTACAAGAGAGGCTAAAGTAATTAAAGAAAGCCCAAACAAACTCCCCAACAATCCTTAGGCATAGATATCGGGACTTGAGTCACATCAACACCATAAAGCTCTCTGCTTACTAGTTCTTGGTTTTGAAATTTGGAGTACCCGTTGGCTCAAAAGTCAGCTTTCCCTCCTCAATCAACTTTTGCACATCATACTTCAGCCTTATGCAACCTTCCGTGGAATGACCTACTGCTCCAAAATGGTAATCGCAATTGGCATCACCTTTGTACCATTTAGGGTAGGGTGGTTTCATGCCGCTTGTGTATTGTTTGAGTTCAAGTAAGCCTCTTTGCACTAATTGAGGAAGCAATTCTGTAAAAGAGACTGGAATCGGGCTTATTGGCCTTTTCTGATTCTTCCTCGAACAAGTTTGTTGAGTGATTGATGGTGGTTTTGGCATTTGAGCGGGGGCTTGAAAATTATGCTGCGAATAAGGTGGGTACTGATGAGTATTCAGAGGATTTCCCCAAGATCCAGTATTCAAAGGATATGAAGGTGGTGCAAAGTGGAGAGGCAAGGTTGACTGGTGTGTGGTACTTTGGGATTGCATCCCTCCAAGAGATTCCACCTTTGACACATAGCCCTTCAATTGCTCTACTTGCTTGATAAATTCATCCATCTTTTTCGCAATTATGTCCAAGTTTGGAAGCTTTTCTGTGCCTGAGGTATGCCCTGATTCTGGGTGAGTCTGTTGTGTTGATGCCCTCAAAAGAAGCTCCTTGACCTCTTCCCCATCACCAATGTTCACCGCTAGCTTAGCAACCTGCTTTTTCAGCTCATCCATGTCGAATTCCAACCTCTCTTGCTTGCCTTCCAAACGGCTTATCCTCATTTCCATAAACCTCTGATTATTTTCCAAGCACTGCATTCGAGCTTCCAGCCAATCTCCCATACTTCGACTATATTTGAGACTCCTTACTAAACAACTGAATTGATGCATAACAAGCACTGAATAAGCGACGTTTACACATGATTTAGGTGGACAAACTATGTAGAAAGATGCATCAACTCAGAAATGATTGTGATAATACGAGATTGATGCGTGAACATATACATGAATGTTATGATCACTTGACAAATTGTGAAAATGTGCATGATAATGCAATACGACATGGCAACCTATATCGACAAACAAATGAATGACATGGATGTGCATGGTCAATTATGGAACATATGAATGCATTAGAATGCGAAAATGATGTCATGATATGTAAAGATGAAACCTGCAACACAAATAGCTTATACAAATGCCGGTGCAAAAAGATAAAACAATAGGAAAGAAACAGAAACCCGTTAGTAACTGAACATAAAAATATCACTGAAAGTCTTAAAGAAAAATCATGCCCCCTTTTATTCTCGAATAGCAAAACCTTTTTTATTTTTCAGAAAAATTAAAAGGACAAAAATGCCCTTGGGGCGGGAAGTCTGCCTAATGCGGGTAAAGTCATTGTCCGCTTTACAGTTTTATTTGAAAAATGGTAAAAGAAATAAAGATTAGAAGCGTCCCTTCTGTGTGTCCTATTACACTCATCCTCACGGGTTTGGCTTTATACGGGCTAGCTTCCGCACTTCTATATGCATGGCTTCGGTTAGACTCTAAAGGTTCCCAAATTGTCCTTACTGACGCCCACTCTAGGCTAGTAAGGCCCCCGATTCTCACCCATTATAGGTTCACTGAAAAGGGTTCAACATGAGTGGAGGCATTTCACATAACCCGTACAGGGATCTTAATTGACCCCACGAAGGTTAGCTATTCTGCCCCCGAGCTAAGGGTATAAAATTCAAGCCCCAGGTTTGAGCTGATGTATGCAATACAAAAAGTGATGTGGTGCAGAAGGGACATACAAACCTTTTACCACTACCGACATGCTAAACCAAAACCCCCCAACCTACCCGAAACTAGCAGCTGACCAACAATCAATCACAACTCGAAAAACACAGTTAAGCAATAAAAGCATGTAATAAACAACAAACACTTGAAATGCAACACAATCAAAGAAAAGAACAAAATGCAACCAATTATTATTAAGACCCTAGATCTTGTTAAACTAGGTGAGGCCTGACTCTCTAAGTCCCCAGTGGAGTCGCCAAGCTGTCGAAACGTTCGGGTCCGGGGAACCCTGTCGAAACGACGTTGGAAATGGAGTCGCCACTAATCAAAATTCTAAGGTGTGATTAGTCACCTAAAGGTCACTTAAGCTAAGTAAGGTCCAGAGCTTGGCAATGGACCCACTAAACCTAAGGTCCGGTCTCGTAACCTGAATCTAGGTTCGGGAGTCGATTACGCTCGGGGAAGGATTAGCACCCCCGAGTCGCCCGTCAAGTGACGGTACCTCTAGTTTAACTAGCTCCACTGGGTCGAAAAGAAAAGTTGGTTGCTTTTAATCCTAATCTTGATTATTAAAAGGGTTATAAAAAGAAAATAAAACCATTTTTGAAACCAATGTCGAGAATTCGAAGAGTATAATCGAACACTGTCGATTAATTCTATCACGATTCTCTTTCACTGTTTGCTCTCTTGTTGAGTCCTCCGCACCGGGAAGAAATCTTGAAAAGGCTATGATAAAATCTTTCTTTTTTCTTTTTTGAGTTTGAAGAAAACTTGATCAATTTTACTAATTTCCAAAATCTTCTTTTAAGTTGTTTAATTAAAAAACATTCTTTTGTGAAAATGCTTACCTTGAAAAACTCTTAAATTACCCATTTCTTAATTTTTAAAAATTGAGTAAGAGAACATGATTTGAGGAAAAAAAAACCTTTTTTGAAAACACCTTTTATTGCTTCTTTTGATTTCTGATTTTTTCACTTTTTTAGATTTTTTCCTTTTTCTACCTCTAAATTAATGCATGTATGCAAATGATGAATGCAAAGTCCAATTATTAAAGCTAACTCGCGTAACCCGGGTTTTTGAAAGCACTTCCCAGGATATATGCTCGGAACCCCGACGCATCCCGAGAAGAGTCGTCTCATCCTCGGAGGCATTCAGCGGCCCCGAAAACTCGATCACTCACTGAATGCCCCTTCTTCGGAAGGGTTACGGTCATTAACTGAATTAAGGTGGTATGATATGCAAACTGATATAGCTTATAACGAGTAAATATGTTATGCATGCAATCAAGTTCTACTTTACTAAATTATTACAAACCAAGGCCCGATTGGACCAATTTAACAAATTAACAATAATTAAAAGAAAATAAAAACTTATGGGCCGGACTGGGTCTATTGGGGACCTCTTCTGCACACTAAGAAAATCATTAGCGAAGTTCAGGAGGCATATAAACAAATCAAGATGCAAATTCAAAATCAAGGACCAAAGCAAAGACAAATCGAATTTAAACAAATGGGAATATAGCTCATGGGATATTCATACACGACAATTGAATCTAACTTAGGAAATCAAATCTTTAGACTAATAATCTTAAATCCCAAATTAAAAGTCATTTAAAAAAAGATTCACCAATTTCTTTCAAGTTATTTTCAAATTTGGAAAATTAGGTTTTTAACTCCAAGCTTTGTTTTTTCCAAGAATTAAAAATGACCCAAAGTGTCTCAACATGTCATCCTCAAGTCATTTTTAATTTAAGGAAAAATCATAACTTTAAATCAATACCTCAATTTTTCAAATCCAAATTAACTTAATTCGAAATTATGAAATCAATTTAAATTACTTCCAACTTGAACATCAAGATCTCAAAATCAATTTGTCATGAATAAACACGATTTCCACTAAAATATTCAATCTTTAACCTAATCCCAATTTCTATATTTAATTAGTAAAATTCAAGAACCAAAAGCACAGATTAAATACCAATAATGTAAATCAAGCACCAAATTGCACAATCCTAGCATAACTTCTAAAATCAGGGATCAAATTGAATAAAGCAGGGACCAAATTGCATTTAATTAAGAAATAAACCTTAAATTAGGGACTAGGACGCATAAATCAAAAGTAAAATCTTAAATCAGGGGCGAAATTGAATCAATTAACAAATATTACCCTAAATCAGGGACTACATTGAAAACGGAAATAAATTTCAGGCTTTATGTGAACTAAATAATAAATCATGGGATCCAATTGCATGAAATTATGGATTCAATTGAACTAAGGATAGAAATCATACCTGAATTTATAAATTCCGCTTAATTAAACGCTGAAACGGTGCCGTTTCAGTTAATTGGGGAGGGTACTATATAAACCCTCATCTTCATCTTCTTCCTCAAAGCCTTATGTTACCCGAAACCCTAGCCGCCACCCTCTGAGCCGCCTGAAATCGCGACACCGCCGGATCACCGCGCCGGACCTTCAACTGAGCTCACTTTTAGCTCAAAACTCCTCCGCTGACTCTCCTCGACGCCCTAAGTCTAGATCCATCCTCAGTTTTGCGAGATGAGGCTCACAACCCCCTAGATCTAACTTTCACCGAGCTGAAATTCCACCTTCCCATCTCTGAATTCAACCGTCCGATTAGACTCGTTTTCGGGTATGTTCTTCTTCAACCCTTTCCCTTCATTTCCATGTAAGCATCTCGTCGATTCTTGTTAAGGAAGGCTATCGTTTTTTTTGAACGAACCTCTCACTTGCGGTTTCTTTCCTTTTTACATGTATCAATAATTCAATAGATCTGAGCTTGTTTCGAAGGATTGAAGAAAATGAAAGGGTGTTGGTTCGGATTGAGGGAGCAACCGACTTTTTTGGGTAAGATCTTTTTCTCTCAAATCTCTTTGTGTATGTGTACTTGGTGTAGCTTTTTGGAAGGAAAGGCTAGGAGTTTTTTAGTGAAGAGGGAGAGGGCCTGATATTTTTTTGGTGTGAGCGAGAGAGTCCAAGAGGTTTTCTGTGTAGAGAATCAGAGAGTTTCAAGAGAGAGGCCCTGTTGAGTGAGATGTTGTTGCGAGAGAGCGCGATGTGAGAGAGTATTTGGTGTAAAGGGTCAATGTTGCTGGCAGGGAGAGGATTTTTTTGTGTAGTCTTTTTTGAAGGGCCACGATGAGAATCAAGATGAGGGTTTTTGTGTTCGTTGAGTATGAGAGAGGTTATGGGGCTGTGTAATGTTTGGGTGTGGTGAGATGGGGAAGGTGAGAGCTAGGAGTGTGTGTGTGCCCCCCAAAAAAAAATGAGAGAGCTTGTGGTTATTGTGTATTGGGAGAAGAAGAGCGAGTCTGTCGGGATCTTGGTGTGAAGAGATTTCAGTGTTTTAGAGGGAGAGTGTGGTGAGGTCGAGATGAGAGTTCTATCAGTGTGTATTGAGAATGTAGTGTAGGGAGAGGGAGAATGCTTGGGAAGGTTCGTGAGTTTTTTCAATGAGGAGCCAGAGAGGGTGTAGGCGAGAAAACTTCTGAGAGTAGTGGGGTGAGAGACTGTTAAGAAGAGTGGGAGGTGAGCTTGTCAGTGGTGTGTGAGAGAAAGTTCTCTGGATAAGATTTGAATCCAAATTGTGTGTGTATGAGTGGTTTTTGGTGTCTAGTGCGAGAGAGTCAGTATCGAAAAAATGGTTGCTGGAAGGGAGAAAATTGAGTCACTGATCCGATGCCAAGGAGAGAGAGCCCTTTTCTTTTTTTGTTTTTTTCCTTTTTGTTATTGAATTCTAGATAAGTATCTAGACTATGGTGAGCTGTTCTCTGATCCAAATGAGAAAGAGACGGTGTATTTTCCCTTTTTTTTTCGGTCCATGAATCCACCGATTCCTTTTTCTATTTTGCTCTAACCATTTTCTTTGTCCTTTTGCAGGCTCTGTTGCTAAAGGATCGGGATCAGCTGCAAGTGAGTTGTCTCTTTGGTGAGTTGGCAAGGAACCTTGAGACAACAGAATTTCCACAGGATGTAATCCAAGAAGGCTTTTTTTTGTTTCCTTTGTAAATTTTGCACCTTCAAACAGAATTATCAAATCCTTTCTTTTTGAATAACTGCATTTTGTGATTCATGTGGCCTTGGGACCATGTACTTTTTATTTTGGGGAATTTAAGAGAATCAGATGTTTTACTGTTGTATGTGATGAAAGGGATTTAATCTAATTTAGGCTTCCATTCTAACTACGGCATTAATGTCTAATGCAGGATCCGTGAGTATTATGCATATGATTAATGTGATGTATATACATGACTAATAGACAAGATGACATGATGATAACAATAAGAAAAATGAGTATGCTCAAGAAGAAATAAACAATATGACCCATGTGACTAAAAAAAATATGCATATGAATGATATAACTAAAGGGAACATGAGAACGCCAATTGAAAACTAGACCTATTACTAAACGGGCTCAACCTATATGATTAAAATGCAACAAATGCTAAATTACTAAATGTAGCTAAACTATGAAATATGCGAAAATGCCTAAGGTGCACATTAAGAGATTTTTTTTTGGGTTTTTTCAAATGCAATCTAAATTACCAAGATGAATTAGCTAATCTAAATTAAGAGTGGACTTTAAAATGACTAAAACGCCCTTGAATGTGCAAATGACCAAAATGCCCTTGGATTTTGAAAATGACCGAAATGCCCCTAGTTGATCCTAATGCCTATTAAGAAATAAATTAATTAAAATTTGAAAGGATATGGACAAAAATGGGTGTCTACAGCTGCCCCTCTTTGTGCGCTTTCTAACTATCGAGAAGTGTGCAAAGAAGTAATTTGTGTACTTTTTGAGAGTTAGGAAGCGTGCAAAGACGTAGACACCCATTTTATAGGAAAGTTGCAAAAACCTTGGTTCACCGAATCAAACTTTGAAGAAACTATGCACCGAGCCCACCGAGTTCATATTGAAGATGCTATATCAAGTCATCCGAGATCATTTTTGAAGATGCTACACCGAGTCATCTGAATTCATTTTTGAAGATGCTACACCGAGTCATCCGAGGTCATTTTTTAAGATGCTGCACCGAGTCATCCGAGGTCATTTTTGAAGATGCTACACCGAGTCATCCGAGATCATTTTTGAAGATGCTACACCGAGTCATCTGATTCATCTTTGAAGATGCTACACCGAGTCATCTGAGGTCATTTTTTAAGATGCTACACCGAGTCATCCGAGGTCATTTTTGAAGATGCTACACCGAGTCATCTTTGGAAAATAACTCTGAATCTGATGTTGTAACTGAAAACTTCTTGATCGTTTATGAAAAAGGACCAATGTGAGGTCAACTTGAAGAACAACTTGAAAAAATGACTCTGAGTCTTAGGTTGTAACTGAAAACTTCTTGATCGTTGATGAAAAAGGACCAATAACTCTGGCCTGACGTTGTGATTGAAACTTTTTGACTGTTGCTTTGAATCTTTGCTTTCTTAACTTTGCTTCATTTCTGTTCTTCTTGATTTGTCCTTGAATTTGCTTTCTTGCTCATGCTGAGGTCTCTATTTTGCCCCGGGTCTGACTTGAATAATATGCTTTGAAAGATTCTTTTGTTTATCCCACTACTCCCTGTATCCATTCCCGTATGTAACAAAATTCGACCAAAAGTTAAAATGTGGATATCAATCATGTAAGTGAAACTCTTCGAAACATGTCATGAATTCATAAATATTGCCCCAATATGATCCTTATGAAATGTATGCCCCAAATAGTTTAGGCTGGAAGAAAACTCATTTTCTTTGAAAACTTTGTTAAATTTGAACTCTGAAAAGAATTGGTGGTCACCACTTAAATGCCCTTTGAAAAGCGAATTTTGATCTTGGACTCACAAATGGGATGCAATCCTACTTTGAAAAGCGAATTTTGATCTTCGACTTGGAAAGCAATTTTACTTTGAAAAGCGAATTTTGATCTTGAACTCATAAATGGAAAGCAATTTTATTGTAAAACTTCTTGTTCTGAAAACTTTTTTTTTCTGAGACATGATTTGAGTCAACACTCTATGAAAAGTTTGAGATTTGAAAATTTGTTGATGAGAGGTATGGCTTCAAAGAATTGGGCTCCTTTGGCAGAGTTGAAGCGTTTGATGCTTGAAAGCAACTCATTGCTCCCTATGATAGAAGTGTCATCTTTCCATTTCTTTGTTGAAACTGTGGGTGGCTTATTGATTCCCCATTCTTGCTCTAGACTACCCTTTCGGGTTTTCACCCTAGAGCTCTTTTTCTTTTTTTCTTTTTTTTTTGGCACTTGGAAAACTCTAAATTCACCCGAAAACTCTTTTTCAAAGTTTTGACTTAAAACATTTTGCAAAAAGGACTGTTATTTTTGTTGAGGAAAAATCTCTTCTCGAATGTCCTTGCTTGATCAAAGATGGACTTTTATTAGGCACGTAATGTAGGCTAGGGTTCTGGGCTGCCAAAGAAAGGATATAAAGGCTCAAAAACGTGTTTGAGGGTATTCGAATCAAGGATCATTTTTTTGTCATGTGAAGGATCTTATCATACCAATTGTCCTTTGCTCCATCAATCAATTCTCTTTTGATTTTGATTTGATTTGATTTTTGATTTTGATTTGATTTTTTTGATTGACTTTGATTTGATTTTTTTATTTTGATTTTTTTTTTGAATTTCTTGATGGAGTGGACTCAATCACTATCGGGATGCCTCATTCAAATATTGAATGCACACCCTTTCTTTCGATGCTGATCCTTTTTCACTTTTGCCCCCCAGTGTGGAGGGTGATCCTTGATTAGGGTTTATCTGAAGAGAAATCAATTAAGCTCAAAGGGGGACAACAATGAATATTTTTCTACAAGTGAAGGGAATATGACAGAAGGCCATTTATCACTTCAAGATCGAACATCTTCATTGAAGAGCATTCTTCGAGAAAACGAAGTGCTCTCATGACAAGAGGAGAAGAGGTATTTCTGCATATACTAAAAAAAAAAATTCACTGTTGTCACTCTTTTCTTAAACAAAAGGAGTTAGTAACCCTTGGAAAGAGGATAAGAGGCATGGAATTGCAGAAATATTGTCCCTCTGAAAAAAAAAATAAAAGAAGGAGTCCTTCTAGAGTGCTAGTAGTCTCAAAAGGGAGTTAGTAACCCCTAAATCATGAACACTTCGAGGTTAGTAACCTCAATTTTCTAAAAACAATTACCCTTGAAAATCTATTATAACCCACAATGACCCTTGATGTATATCTATG
>AWUE01022345.1:0-19395 GCA_001974825.2 Corchorus olitorius
TACTCAGCCCATATAAAATATTAATTGGAATTAAAATCCCAATTAATGACTCCTAAATCCAAGGAAATACCAAAATCCCGTAGATTCCCGATTCTAGTCCTAACAGGGTTAGGATTCAGGAGCTGTTTTGATAGAAAATTCAAAACTTTCTGCTCAGACCTCCGTTTGAAGCCCATGAGTACTCGTTGGAAAGCTGACTCCGAGGTCTACAACTTTCTTTTGAAGTTCAAGACCCAGTTCTGCCGTTTTCAAGTCCAAAAATGACGTCGAAGTCCCTGCACGAATTCAGTAAAATTTCAGGATCCTATTTTGACTTGGATTCTACTCTAGGAAGACTTTTAATCTAACTTGGAGTCCAAGTTAGACCCTTAAACCGTCCTAGACTCCTTTCCAAGTTAGGATTGGATTTTCTAGGGTTATTTCCACTATAAATAGCCACCTTAGGTTTAGGTTTTTGATGTATGTAGATCTAGAGATTTTTACTTTTGAAGAATTGTTGAAGATTTGGAGGAGTTTTGCCCTAGGAGCCGCCGACCACTCTATTTCCCATCCTTAGATAAGTTTTTCTTCTTTTCTTTGGATGCTCACTCAATTCATGAGTGAGTAATCATTTTCTTTTCTCCAATGTAGAATTTAATTGATCTCTTGACTTATATCATGGTGAGATTTTGTGCTTTTATATGAAAATTAATTGGGTATTTCTTAATATCTCTGCATGAATTCTATGTTGCTTGTTTTGATAGATTGAAGCTAGCACTTTCTTGATAAATTAAGTAGCATTAGCTAAATTAAATCTTGAAGGATCTTCGGATTTAATTGTTTGGTAGCAATTGGAAGCGAAGGATCTTCCTTCCAAGGGATTTAAGAATCTTTGACCAATTTTTAATTGCCCATTGTGCTTGTAAATTACTAGATCTTAATGCTTTAATCTTGAGTAATTATCACACTGGATCAAGAGGTAGTTATTTAAAGAGCAAAAGGGATAATTCACACTGGATCAAGAGTTTTATCTAATTAAGGTAATTTAGGATTAAATTCCAAGCAAGCTATCCATTGTTTTCATAACCTTTAAATATCAATGATCCATGGTATTGTTGTCAAGAGGGATATTAATTCTATGTTGGAGGTTTCTTTTAATTATTTTCTCAATTTATTCTCTGCTTTCTGATTAATTGTTTTCTTTAATTTTCTTGATTGCTTTCTTAGATAGTTTTAATTATTAGTTAGATTTGATTTAATTCTACTTTCAAAATCTTCTTTATTTTATTTGTTTGTTTTAAGAAAAAGAATAACCTTTCTCTCTGTGGGATCGACCCCTACTTGCCCTAACTATCTTTAGTTAGTAATTGTTGGGATTTTTATTTTTATGATTTGCTGACGACCGATCACACCTCACTGGAGCAACAACTTCAAGAGACAAATCAACAAGTCGCTGCGCTCACTGATTTATTCAATGCGAATTTTTCAAGTGTGCCTAAGATTTGCAGAATTTGTAAGCAAGGACACTACACTGGTAAGTGCCCTTCTTTAAAACACACCGCGCAAGAAGTCAATGCTGTTGGAATGCAAGGAGCATATCAAAGGAAGCCTGAACCTTATTGGAGAGCCGAGCAACCAAGTCAAAAATATGGGAACCATGGTAACTATCAAGGAAGGCCAATGAATTATCAAAGGCCTAATTTCCAACAATCTTCACAAGCTATCGAGATGCAACAATTGAGAGAAGCTATGGAGATGATGAGGAAACAAATCAGTCAATTGGTTAGTGACATGAGTGAGCTCAAGACACAAGGTCAACAAAGAATCCTATCACAACCAAAGGTACCTCCGAAGGAGAACGTAAGTGCAATCACTTTAAGGAGTGGAAAAGAGTTGGAAAACCCTATCCAACCCATGCCGCACAAGATGAAGGAGAGCCGAGCTACACCAAAGAAGAATTGCAAGTGCCTGACAAAGAAATCAAGATCGAAGACGAGCCCAAAAGAGATGGCGCAACCACCATGGAAAAAGCCAAGGAGACCGCCGCCGACAAGAAGGATTCAAAGACTGATGCTGCGCCACCTTTTCCATCAAGATTGAAGAAGTCAAAGAAAGAAGATGATGATCCAGATATTTTGGAGATACTGCGCAAAGTTGAGGTCAACATCCCACTTCTTGATGCCATTCAACAAATTCCAAATTATGCAAAGTTACTTAAGCAACTTTGTACCAACAAGAAAAGGTTACAAGGTAAGGTAAGTGCTGGAGTTAATGTCTCTGCCGTGCTTCAAAAGAGTTTACCTCCTAAGTGCAAGGATCCAGGTACGTTATCTATTACTTGTTCTATTGGAAAAAGAGTCATAGAGAATGCTATGCTAGATCTAGGTGCATCTTTAAGTGTTATGCCTTATTCTTTTTATCAATCTTTAAATCTTGGTCCTTTGAAAACTACTGATGTGATTCTGCAGTTAGCTGATGGATCTTTGGTTCATCCCAAAGGTGTTCTAGAGAATGTCTTAATTCAAGTTGAACACTTGATTTTTCCTATTGACATCTTCGTTATGGAGATGGAACATTCGAAGGATCAATGTTCTCTTTTATTAGGAAGACCTTTCTTAAGAACTTCCCATACCAAGATTGATGTATTCGATGGTTCATTGACCATGGAATTCGACGGTGATGTGATTCACCTTAGAATTTCATCTCAATCGCCATTGAACTCTAACAAGTTTGTTTGTGTTGTGAGTGCTAAGAAAGAAGGCAGTGGAGATCTTCATCAACAAAGCCTGATCAGATTGCCAAAGGAAGACAAAGGATAAAAGACATTCGACAACGCCACGACGAGAATTTCCACCAATTTTGGGGGAGATTTAAGAAGTTGTGCATCGATTGCCCTCAACATGGATACAATAGAAGATCTCTTATCCAAATCTTCTATGGAGGATTAGGACTCAAAGATCGAGTTCTTATTGATTCCTTTAGTCGCACTCCAATATTGAAGAGAACCCCGGAGAATGCATATTATGCGTTTGACGAATTATCCCGAAGGACGAAATTTCCAACCTCAAAGGTAAAGCAAGAAGCCAACAAGCATGGAGTTCAGCCACAAGGAGAGAAGCAGAAGATGGAAGCCAAGGAACCAGAGGAAGACGCTCAAGGCCATGATCGAGCCAATTCAGCCGATCATTGCCCGGCTATGGCCCGACCATCCTCGCACATGGCCCGGACGGGACTGGCCATACCCAAGCAGCCCCGAGCCACATGCCCGGCCGTGGCCCGGCCACCCGAGCCATCTACCCGGTCATGCCAGACCTCATCCGCGCCATCCGACCGGCCATCCGCGCCGCCTGCCCAGTCATCCGTGCCTTCCTCCGCGCCCTTCCAGCCCTCAGCCGAGCCATCTGCCCAGCCATGCCCGGCGTTACGAGCACCCTCCGCGCCACCTGCCCGGTTAAGCCAGCCATCAGCCCGGCCATCTCAAGCTTCTACCCGGCCATATCCGCCGATTTCCGCGCCACTACCAAGCCATTACCGGCCATTCACCGTGCCACCACCGGTTAAGCCCGTGCCACCACCGGCCATGCCCGTGCCATCGCCATTCCAAGCCGCCACATCAATTTTGATGAATTCAAGTCTTGATAAAATTCAACTTGAAGTTCTCAAAGCCATCAATGATACTCTCAAAATCATTATGGATCTGTTGAAGGAATATATCCATAATTCCTTCACCCTTGAAGAATAATTTCTTTAAGGCAGTCTAGCCAAAGACCTTAAAGAAAAGCGCTTATTGGGAGGCAACCCAATGATTTTACATGAAGAACCGAAGGAGAGCAAATGGAGCTTAATTTGGATGATTGCAAGATGAATACGAATGGAGCCCAGTTTCAGAAGCAATGATGGAGCTTATGCCTGCAAACAGAGAAGCTTTCTTTAACTCTATCTTTTTAATTTTCCTTGCATTATTTTTCCTTGATTATTGCTTTGATTGCTTGCCTGTTCTTTGATGTGAATTAATTGTTAGTGTTAGTCTTTATTTCATGCATTTAAATAAACCACATGAGCATAATATAATTGTTTGTGTTTATTTCATATGTGTTTCCACATTGAGGACAATGTGTCTTTTCAGTGTGGGGGAGAGAGTCTAGTCAATAGAGAGTCTGCATGCATCATAATCTTAAAATATGCCATAATTTTTTCAGAAATTTTGAAAATTTTGCATATATTAATTGATTGATTTGATTATGATTGAAGAATACTTAGAATTTTTAAGAATATTTTCTTTGATTGATTGATTTATAGCATGATATCTGATTTCTTAGATTAGGTATAATTGAAGTTTGTGATAAAAGCATATTGTTCATTAATTTCTATGATTGCCTATTTCTAGAACTTACGTTTAATTTTTATTGAAATTACAATTTTGATAGTATGTTATGGATGTGTCAAGAACAAGTGTGGGGGACTACTTATATAAAAGGGTAGTTAAAAAAAATTTGTTTTCAAAAAGAAGTGTTTTCATGCAAGAGGAGAAGAGGTATTTCTGCATACTTTATAAAAAAATTTTAATCCATTGTTGTCACTCTTTTCTTTAATAAAAGGAGTTAGTAACCCTTGGAAAGAGGATAAGAGGCATGGAATTGCAGAAATATTGTCCCTCTGAAAAAAAATAAAAAAGAAGGAGTCCTTCTAGAGTGCTAGTAGCCTCAAAAATGGGAGTTAGTAACCCCAAATCATGAACACTTCGAGGTTAGTAACCTCAATTTTATAAAAAAAAACAATTACCCTTTAAAAATCTATTATAACCCGCACGTAAACCCTTGATTTGTATCTGTGATATGCATTCATTTGAGTAATGGAGATAAAGATGAAGACATAAGCTTATGGAAAGAAGTAGTTATAGGATGTAATGAATGGTAAGTGATTAGAACTACTTTAATTATGGTTACTTAAGAATAAAGAGGCTTGTTATTTGTTGATCTTTTGAATTGAATGCTCTTATGATTCTTTGTTATTTTGATTTCATAATTATGTTGATCTTTAATATGTGTATGCATTCAAAGTTTTTGAAGAGTTTAAATTAAAATGGAATTTTGATTTGCATTAGTTTAGGATTATAGAGTCTCTTAGGTGTTCAAGTTTAGTGTTTTCATAGTTTTTTACACTAGTTTGCTAGGGACTAGCAAAGATTTAGTGTGGGTGAATATGATTGAGCCAAAATTGACCCTATTTTTATGCCTATTTTACTATGTTTTTAGACCCATTTATGCTTAATTATATGCTATTTTATTAATATTTGTGTTTTTAGTCTTTAAGTGATGTGAAAATGAGAAATTGTTATTTTTCACTATTTTTGTAGCTATTTTGATGACTTTTTACACAGATTTGAGCAAAGCAATTTTGAGCAAAGATTTGGAGATTCGAAGTTCGTGTTTGAAGACCATTTGAAGACTTAATTGAAGACTCGAAGACCATTGAAGATTTATTTCAAGAGGAAGAATTGAAGAATTTGAGCTTTAATTGAAGACAAGCCATGGATAAGTACTTAAGCTTTGGTATTTATGGATAATTTATATGGGAAGATACTCAACCCATATAAGATATTAATTGGAATTAAAATCCCAATTAATGACTCCTAAATCTAAGGAAATATCAAAATCCCGTAGATTCCCGATTCTAGTCCTAACAGGATTAGGATTCAGGAGCCGTTTTGGTAGAAAATTCATAACTTTCTGCTCAGACCTCCGATTGAAGCCCATGAGTACTCGTTGGAAAGCTAACTCCGAGATCTACAACTTTCCTTTGAAGTCCAAGACCCAGTTCTGCCATTTTCAAGCCCAAAAATTCCGTTGAAGTTTCTGCATGAATTCAGCAAAAATTCAGGATCCTATTTTGACTTGGATTCTACTCTAGGAAGACTTTTAATCCAACTTGGGGTCCAAGTTAGACCCTAAAACGGCCTAGACTCCTTTCCAAGTTAGGATTGGAATTTCTAGGGTTATTTCCACTATAAATAGGCACCTCCTGTATCACAAATCACACACCTACACACCAAATTCACATAATTCTCTTTAGATTTATTTTCTAGTTTTTCTTCTAGTTTTTAGACAAAGGGTGCCGCCACCCTCTCTAGCTATAGGGTGGTGCGGCATACCTAGGTTTTTGTCAAGGAGATTTTCGCCCCTTCTAGGTCCTGTAAATTATTTTCCCGAATCCATGAGTAGCTAAATTCTTAATACTTCTGATCCTTTGGTGAATTCAATCAATTAAATATGGTGAGATTTCTGTTCTTATAATTTGGTATTTTATTCTTGATAGATAGCATGTCAAACTCTGTTTTAATTCTACAATCTTGATCTTTATTGATTTATGTGGCCACTAAAGAGGTAATTTGAGAGATTGTTGGCTAGATCAAACAATAAGGTTGACGCTCAGTTTGATTGTATGTAGCAAGTTAGCCGCGCTTGACGGCGGGTTAATTGGGTTTGCATGCCAGTGATTAGATTTATCTGGTTGTTGTATGGTTTTATTTATTAAGCATGTGTGAAAGAACTAATAAAAGTTGATCTTAATGCTTTGAATCCTAGCAAATCTTTAAGGCTTGACGGCTAATTGATTAGTTAGGAGGAGAAAGGGGTAATTTAAGGCTTGACGGCTAATCTTATCTAAATAGCATGTTAGGGTTTTCCCTAGGCCAGTTATCATCTTGAATCTAATATTGAATTTATCTTTTAAATCAAGGACCCATAATTAATTTGATTGTTTTCTACCATTGGTGAAGAAGTATATCCTTAATTATTGTTTTCTTTCTTATCTGTTATAGACTTAAATTTAATTTACTTTGCTTTGTTTTCTAGTTTAATTGTTTTTAGTTTAATTGCTTTCTGTCAATCTCTGTTTTCTGTGTTGTTTTTGAGAGATTTTAAGGACTAAATTTTCGGATAAAATCTATCACCCTTCTCTGTGGGATCGACCCCTATTTGCCCTATCTACTTAGTTAGGAGTTTGTTGGAATTTTATTTTTATGATTGTTGACGACCGATCAAGTACTCTGGCTACTCATTTCAATATGGAATCACATTGCATTCACATAGTGCTTGATTTTACTGCATTTAGTTTTGCACCATGAATAAAAAGAGAATGTCATATACTTGAGATTGAGTGTTTTTACAAATGGAATAATAAGGAAAAGAAAAGCACTTAAGGCCCGATTAAGCCCGAATCCTAATCTCTGCATTATTTCCCCTCGAGGACTGTTTCTTCTTCTTCTTGCCCTTGCATCATAAAGACATCTCTTATGCATTCCTTATCACAAGCTCTTCCTAAAATTAAAAAATAAAAACACAAAGGAAAAGTCACATGACAACCATGATTTTTATTTTTAAGCATAAGCTTACTCATATATTTCTCCTTGGCACTTGGCATTTAGCAGGCATTTTAGCATTTCGTAATCTAGCATTTAGCATGTAGTTAATCACCTCATACACTTTTCACAGACCATTGCATTTCAATTAATTAAAAAATAAAAAAAGAAGGAGCATTTGCATCCCAGCAGCTACTGATTTGTACATTTCATGTTTAGACAGCATGCATTTAGGCTCATTCTCATGCTTATATGATGATTCATTCCCACTTGCTTCAAAATAGAATTTCAGGGTCCAATTCAGCAATGATAAAACAGTTCCAAACAGGGGGCAAGCATCCATATTCATCATCAATCAAAAACAGGATACATATCACAACATGGCAGCAAACAATTCCCAATCGCAATTACAGGGAGAAAACAACTCAAAGGGAGGAGGTAAAATGGCAGGAAACAGCAAACAAGTCTCATCACCCATATAGGTGACATCTCAGCAGAAAATTAAAGCAACCAAAACCGTGTGGCATTTCAACAAGTCAAAATAGGGGAATGAAGTTAGAAATTCATCACATAGAAATCTAAAAATAAGGGGCAGGTGCACGTTTCAACTCAACAACTCAAGATACAAGCAGCAGAGAATCCACCCAATTCAGATAAGAACTCAGTTCAGTGCAATAAACAGAATCCAATAAAACCATTCCCTAAATGCTAGTCAGTTACAGAGAGAGGAAAATTTACCTGATCAACAGAATTTCTCCACCTCACCATGCCAGCTCAGCAACCTTCCCACACGTGCCATTTTTTTTTCTTTCTCTGATCATATCCCCAACAGGTTCATGAATTCAGCTGGACAAGAGGACAAAGAAAATTTGTTAGCTAAAAAAAGGGGAAGAAAAACAGAAATTGAAGGAGGGGAAGGAGAAGAAGGGATTGTACACACTGAATTGGGGGTTTTTTTTTTTCTCTCAAAAGAAAAAGTTCTCTGATCTTCTGGCTGAAAACGACTAAAAAAAAAGCTCTCTCCCTCCGATGGAAAGATCATCTTCATTCTCTCCAAAACACACTCTGGACCTAAAAAAATTACCCAATTCAGTAGCAAAAAAGAAAAATTCAAAGACTTTTGATGAAAAAAAAACACCACTGAAATTCAGAAACTCGGATCCCCTCTCTCATTGGAAAAGTTCTTTCAACAAAGACACACATACTAATTTCAAAATAGAAACATAGGGATTGCCCCTTCTCGATTGGATCTCTCTGTCGAACTCTCTCTATCAAAATTTTCTTTTAAGAAAATACAAAAGTAACAAGGGTTTTCAGAGCTTACCTTACTGAGATTTTCCAATCAATTTGAAGGAAGTTTGGGTACTTTGCTGGCCTTCTATTGTTTTTCAAGAGCTTTGTTTTCTAAGGTTCATGGATAGAGCGAGAAGAGGGGAGTGAGAAGGTTTATTTAAGTTGGTGTTCCCGGTGGTTGAAGGGTCGGATCAGAGAATGGTTAGAGGGGTTTGGTAGAGGGAAGGATGGAGAATAACATACTCGAAAACTAGCCTCATCGGACGGCTGTAATTCGAGATCGGAAAGGGGAATCTTGATTCGGTAAAGGCTAGATATATGAAGTTGTGGGCTTGATCTTGTGAAACTGAGGACAGATTCAGACTCAGGGCATCGAGGAGAGTCGACATGGAAGTTTTGAGCTATATCCGAGCTCCGTTGAAGGCCCTGCACGGTGGGGCATGGTGGCAGCAACGGTGGAAGCTCGGTGGGGCGGTGGCTAGGGTTTAAGCTCTTCTAAGGAAGAAGATGATGTGTTGGTATTTATACCAACTATCTAATTAAGGTAAAGTTTCAATTTTTTTAATTAAGCCCTTTAATTTGTGCATTTAAATCCTGTAGGTTATTAATTAGTTCACTTAAAAACTGATACTTATTTCCGTTTTCAATATAATCCCTGATCTAAGGTAACATTTGTTAATTGATTCAGTTTTGTCCCTGATTTAGAGTAATATTTATTTATTGATTCAATTTCGCCCTTGATTTAGGATTTTATTTTTGATTTGTGCGGCCTAGTCCCTGATTTTAGACTTATTTCATGATTAAATGCAATTTGATCCCTGCTTTATTCAATTTGACCCCTGATTTTAGAAATTATGCTAAAATTTTATAATTGGGTGCTTGACTTACATCATTGGTATTTAATTTGTGCTTTTTGGTTCCTGAATTTTACTAATTTAAGTATGAAAATTGGGGTTTAGGTTAAAGATTGCATTTTTAGTGAAAATGGTGTTTATTCATGGCAAATTGATTTTGAGATTTTTATGTTCAAGTTGGAAGTGATTTAAATTTATTTCATAATTTCGAATTGAGTTAATTTAGAGTTGAAAAATTGAGGTTTTGACTTAAAGTTATGATTTTTTCTTTAAATTAAAGATGACTTAAGGATGACATGTTAAGACACTTTGGGTCATTCTTATTTTTTGGAAAAATAAAGCTTGGAGTTGAAAAACCAATTTTTCAAATTTGAAAATAACTCGAAAGAAATTGGTGAATCTCTTTAAATGACTTTCGATTTGGGAATTAAGATTTTGAATCTAAGGATTTGATTTCCTAAATTAGATCTAGATGCAGTATATGTATATCCCATGATCCATATTCTCATTTGTTTAAGTTTAATTTGTTCTTGCTTTGGCCTTTGATTTTGGATTTGTATCTTGATTTGTTTGGGTTCTTTTGCATCTTTGGATTAAGAGCTTGTATGCATCCTGAACTTCACTAATGGTTTTCTTTAGTGTGCAGAAAAGTCCCCAGTTTGTCCGAGTTGGCCCCTAAGCTTTTATTTTCTTTTTCTTTTTGTTAATTCATTAATAGGTCTAATCGGACCTTGGTTTGTAATAATTTAGTAAAGTAGAACTTAGTTGCATGCATATCATATTTATCTGCCATTGATTATATCTGTTCGCATTTCATACCACCTTTGAATTCAATTAATAACCGTAACCCCTCCGAAGAAGGGACATTCAGTGAGTGGTCGAGTTTTCGGGGCCACTGAATGTCTCCAAGGATGAGACGGCTCTTCTCGGGACGCGTCGGGGCTCCGAGCATATATCCCGGGATGCGCTTTCAAAAACCCGGGTTACGCGAGTTAACTTTTATAATTGGACTTTGCATTCATCATTTGCATACATGCATTAATCT
Organism: Corchorus olitorius; assembly: GCA_001974825.2. Taxonomy (NCBI): domain Eukaryota; kingdom Viridiplantae; phylum Streptophyta; class Magnoliopsida; order Malvales; family Malvaceae; genus Corchorus; species Corchorus olitorius. Next base: position 10,532 of record AWUE01022345.1, read on the forward strand.
AGAGATAGAAAAAAGATCAAAAAAAAAGAAGAGAAAAATCAGAAAAAAAAAAGATGCAATAAAAGTGCTTTCAAAAATGTTTTCTCAAATCATGTTCTCTTATTTGATTTTCAAAATTATGAAATTAGTAAATCAAGAGATTTCAAGGTAACCATTTTGAAAAAGAAACTTTTTTAAGTAAACTCCAAAAGAAGATTTTGGAAAATAAAAGTTTGGATAATTCCAAAAGAAGGTTTTGGAAAATAAAGAAACCCAAAAGGAGATTTTGGATATTAATAAAAGTGGTCAAGTTTTTTGAAAAAATAAAAAATAGTAAAAAAATTTTGTCACAGCATTTTCAAAACTTCTTTTTCGAAGAGAAAAGGATCAACAAGAGAGCAAACAGTGAAAGAGAATCGTGATAGAATTAATCGACAGTGTTCGATTATATTCTTCGAATTCTCGACAACGGTTCCAAAAATGGTTTTATTTTCTTTTTACAACCCTTTTAATAATCAAGATCAGGATTAAAAGCAACCAACTTTTCTTTTTGACCCAGTAGATCTATTTAGACTAGAGGTAACGTCACTTGACGGGCGACTCGGGGGTGCTAATCCTTCCCTGAGCTTAATCGACTCCCGGACCTAGATTTAGGTTACAAGACCGGACCTTAGGTTTAGTGGGTCCATTGCCGAGCTTTGGACTCTACTTAGCTTAGGTGGCCTTTAGGTGACTAATCACACCTTTAAAAAGATTAGTGGCGACTCCATTTCCAACGTTGTCTCGGCAGGGTTCCCCGGACCCGAACGTTTCGACACAAGTAGAATCCCATGCAAGAGCAAATGAGTAAGATAGACTAGTGACACAAGAATGGTGCAGCATAAAGAAAGCAAGAGAAGATGATCAACACATTTCATGGCAATGTACAGGTGAAAAGAAGCAAGGTTCAAAAACAGTTGAACTCACAAAGGCCGCAAAAGAAGGGTAAACAATTCAGAGGGGCAAGTTCAACAAAATTCAGGTAGAAGGATACAGTGAACAAAAGGAAAATGAATTGGTTAAGAAATGAGTCAGGGTATTCGGTTCAGCAAGGGATCAATAGAAATAAAACAGAGGCAATGACAATATATATAGCAACAGTAAAAGAAAACAATTTGGCACATTGCAAGCAAATTGAAGGCACAAGGCCACAGTATGCAGTTTCAAGAATCCAAAAAGCCATGAAGTTCGAGGCAATTTATGAAGAGAGCAACTCCTCAATATGTCAACACAACATGCACACAGCCAATTCAAGAAATTGAAACATTAAAATGCTAAGAATGGCTAAGAAATTCCTTACCAACAGCAATATTGAGATCAAAATATCATCAAGGAATAAACAGTTCATCACAACCATCCATTTGAAAATCAAGGGCAGGGATACATAAAAGGCCAATGCATTTAAAACAGAGGATTTGAGCCAAAACAGTTAGCTACTAAGAGAGAAAGAAATCAGCTTCAGTGGAAGAGGAGTCAAAGTCGTTGCTACCAGCCCATTTTCCCTTGCATTCTTATCCTTTCAACCACCTGCAAAATGCAAAAAAAAGATAAGTGAACCAACTAATCAACCGTTCTAATTTCACATTTTTTTACAGGAATTTGAATAAAACAGAAATGGCCTTACCTCCAAATATGGAGAAGATTCGATTCTCCAGCTGGTTGTTGGCCAACTCCGCATCCTTATCTCAATAAGGCACCTGCTACAAAGGGGAGAGGGATCAGTTAGCTGAAAGGGGGTGAGGGGATTCAGTCTCTAGAACTCTTAAAAAAAAAATGTTTCTCTCTCTAAAAAAAATCCATACCCAACATACACACGAATGCTCTTCGCTCTCTCTCACAATCTTTTAGATTTCTACAAACACCCTGAAGATACAGAAAATCCCACCCCCACTGAAAAAAAGCTCTCCCATTCGATCGAAAAAACTGGAGTCTCTCTCTCTCATCCCTCTCCTCACACAGATTCTTCTCTGAACTCGCTTTTACACTTTTCACTCTCTCGCTGAGAGGGTGAACTCTCTCTTGAGGGGTCCTCTCCAAAAATGAAAACACCTACCCTTACTGATGGCCTCTCCCTTTGACTAAAAATGGCATCTCGTTTTCTCATTCAGAAACCCAATCATTGCACCTTTCGTTCTTTGCTTTCGAAACTCAAATCGAACCCATCTTAGAGAGAGAGTAAGCCGCCATTATAGAGGGAAAAGCATAGTAAGAGAAAGAAATTTCACAGTTAGGGTTTCATTCGAAATTGGGGACTTTCAATCCAGAGCGTTACGCAACAAATTGAACCATGGGTTCAAAAGGGGAAGCATAGTAGACTATTCGAGCAAAGAATCAAGCGATTCCATCAGCTTATATCGATGGAATTTTGAATTTTGAGGTCGCGGTATAAGGTGGCTTTGCATGGTTTTCGTTCGAAGGGAGAAAAGGGTTCCATTTGAAGGCTCTCGGGTCAAGAATTGCCGATCAACGCCAAGCAGGGACTCACGGCGATTCACGACGGGGTATAACAGTGGGAAGCTCTATTTTATTGGAAAGCTGGAGTTGGAGAAGAAGACTGATCGGGGAAAAAGAAAGCAGTAGAGGACATTCGAAAGTAAAGAAGGGTTTGGGGACAAAACGACGTAGTTTTGAGCTTGGGAATTTGCGGTCATAACAGGTAAGCTTCCTGCTTCCTTCGATTTGGTCTTTCCTGCTTTGCTTATACTTTACTTTCATGCAATTAGGGAATGTTAGGTTGTTGAGTAGTCAATTTAGGGCCTGTTTTGGTGATTTATGTTTATAAATGATTTTGATTTATTTAAGTTATGCAATATATGATGTTATTTGGTAAATTGGGATAAAAAAAATGCTAGTTTGATAATTATGGTGTTGGATTTGTTAAAGTTTAGATTTTTTTTTTAAATCTAGAGTTTTGATTTTTATTAATATAAAATGATTAGACCTTGATTATGATCATTTCGTTTGGGCTTTAATTTAAATTTAAAAGAAAAATCAAGTCTTTAAATTCAAGTTTTGGTTTTTAAACATGATTGATTCAAGGATGGATTCATGTCCCCTTTTGAGTTGATTTTGAGTATAAAAATGGAATCTTTAATTCAAAGCTTAAATTTTAAAATGGAAATTAGCTTGATAATTGATTTTTCATGTCATTTTGAGCTAATTCTTATTATAAAATCTAGGCCTTGAATTTAAAGATTTCATTTCTTAAAATTTAAGATCAATTCAAGGAGGGATTAGTGAATCTACTTGAATTAATTTTAGTTTGAGAAACAAAACTTGGATTTGGAAGATTAATTTTCTTTTAAATTTACATTAAACTAAGAAAATGGCTTTAGTTCGTGATAATTTATAATTTGGTTCATTTAAAGATTTATACGTGTATTTGAGTTCAATTAAGGCCTGTAATTTTCAATTTAAGTCACTTAAAGACTAGAACTTGTTCCCTTGTTCACCTAGGTCCCTGATTGGCTTCCTAATTTATCTTGTAATCTGATTGAGCCCATTGATCTTGATTTTACTGCAATTTGCTCCTTGATTTGTGGTGTTTCTAATGTGATTGTGCAATTGAGTTCCTGCTTTGCATCGTTTATGTTTTTGCTTTCCTGAATGTTACTAATCTTTTTACTTGATGTGCAGAAATGTCCCCAGTTAGTTCGATTTGACCATATGCTTACCTTTTTCTTTAAGTTTTTTGTTAATTTGTTAATTGACCCAATCGGGTCTTGGTTTGTAATAACTTAGTAAAGTAGAATTTAATTGCATGCATATCATATTTACTTGTCATTGATTATATTTGTTTGCATATCAAATACCACCTTAATTCAGTTAATGACCGTAACCCTTCCGAGGAAGGGGCATTCAGTGAGTGATCGAGTTTTCGGGGCCACTGAATGTCTCCAAGGATGAGACGACTCTTCTCGGGATGAGTCGGGGCTCCGAGCATATATCCCGGGAAGTGCCTTCAAAAACCCGGGTTAGGCGAGTTAACTTTAATAATTGGACTTTGCATTCGTCATTTGTGTACATGCATTAATCTAGAGATAGAAAAAGAAGAAAAAAAATCAGAAAATTAAAAGAGATAATAAAAGGTTTTTTTTTCAAAAAGGTTTTCTCAAATCATGTTCTCTTATTCGATTTTTTCTAAATTAAGAAATGTGTAATTTAAGAGTTTCTCAAGGTAAGCATTTTCAAAAAAGGAATGTTTTTTAATTAAGCAATCCAAAAGAAGATTTTGGAAATTAATAAAATTGATCAAGTTTTTCAAATAAAAAAAAATGGAAAAAAGATTTTATCACAGCATTTTCAAAATTTCCTCCCCGGTGTGGAGGTCTCAACAAGAGAACAAAAAGTGAAAGAGAATCGCGACAGAATTGATCGACGGTGTTCGATTATATTCTTCGAATTCTCGACATTGGTTTCAAAAATGGTTTTATTTTCTTTTTATAACTTTTTTCTAATAATAATCAAGATTAGGATTAAAAACAACCTTTTACTTTTAACCCACTAGTTCTAGTTAGATTAAGAGGTACCATCACTTGACGGGCGCACCGGGGGTGTTGATCCTTCCCCGGGCGTAATCGAATCCCAAACTTAGATTTAGGTTACAAAAATCAGACCTTAGGTCTAGTGGGTCCATTGCCAAGCTTTGTACTTTACTTAGCTTAGGTGGCCTTTAGGTGGCTAATCACACCTTAAAAAAGATTAGTGGCGACTCCTCTTTTCCAACGTCGTTTCGGCAGGGTTCTCTGTCGCAACGTGCGGGTCCGGGGTCTCGAACCCTACCGTTTAACGACTTAGAATGAAGGGAAGGGGGAAACTAATGTTTCCTATCTATGGAGTCGCCACTAATCTTTTTTAACCTAGGTGCGATTAGCCACCTATCAGATTATTAAGTCTAATATTAACCTAAGCTAGGCAAAGGCAACACTAAACCTAATAAACGGTCTTCTAAGCAGAGTCTAAAGCTCAGGAGTCGGGTACGCGTGGGGAAGGATTAGCACCCCCACGACGCCCGTCAAAATGACGGCACTGACTAGTCTAAAATTAACTATGGGTTTCTATTGGTTGTTTCTATTCTTCATGCCTTATTAACATTTTTTATTTTATTGTCTTTTAACTGAATTAAACCATCATTTTTCTATTGATTACCTCTTTACTTTTTGATCAACTTAACTACTCTGAATTAAGCTGATTACTGCTGATTATTCTCACAGATTACCATTTTTTCTTTCTTAACTTAAATTATTAGTTACGCATTTTTTTACTCTTTTCTTACTGATTACTGAATATCAATTTTACCCTTTTCCTTTAATTACTAAATACCATATCTTTTTACCAATTTTACTTTAATTATCAAATACCAATTTTACTCTTTTTACTATATTTACCAAATATCAATTTACTCTTTTTATTCTAATTACCGAATACCATTTAACTTTAGCTACCAAATTTCATTTTACCATTTTACTCTTTTTACTTTAATCTCTTTTTACCATATTACTCTTTTTGTTTTAATTACCAAATTTCCTTTTTTTTTCTTTTTACTTTGATTACCAATTACCACTTTACTCTTTTAACTTTAATTACCAAATACCATATAACTTTAGTTACCCAATTTCATTTTTTCTTTTTACTTTGATTACCAAATACCAATTTACTCTTGTTACTTTAATTACCAAATTAGTATTACCATTTTACTCTTTACTCTTTACTGACTGCTATTACCCTTTTACTGATTACTGATTACTCATTTGAATTTTAATTACTCTGAATTACCATTACCATTTTACTGATTACTCTTTTATTCTTTACTGATTACTATTACTGAATTACTTCTTATCATTTTCTTTTTGAACCCTTTTTTTTCTGACTGACATCACTTTCTTCTTTTCTTCTTCCTCTCTTTTTCTTTAATTTTCCTTTATCGATTCCATATTTATTGATGCTCTAGACTCTTCAATGCATGGATGCACATGATGTATGAAATTCCAATTTTGGGATTTATTACCGAATGGTTATACGAGGAATACCATCCGGGCACCCGCCACTCATACTGGCTAAGACCCCCATCCGGATATTTCAAGCCTTGGAAAGATGAATTAAGACCGACAAAACTTGTCTAAGTCTCCATTAATCGTTCCATTAACGGATCAAGTTCTTTTTATCTCAAATGTCATGAAAATATAAATATGGAATTTGAATATGAATGCATATGAAATTAATCTAATTTCCAAAATCTAATTCTGACTTTACTCCATTTATTGTTGAAACTAAGAACTTAATTATTACCAAATTAATTATGAAAGGACTCAATTACGCCATATTAGGCACTTAAATGAACATTCTGACAACTTATTGGACTCGATTGAATTAAATGACCACCTAAAGGACCTAAATGCTCAAAATAGGGACTAAATTGAAATCAAAATTAAGAATTTGCCTGAGGCGGGTCGGCCCGCGGGTTTGTGAGTCCAACCGGGTCGAGGCTATGGGTTCTAGGGTTTAGTATAAATACTAAACTCTTTTTTTTCTTTTTCTTTTTTTTCAGCTTCTTCTTCTTCCTTTTGAACCGCTGCCCCCAACACCCATCGGAAATCCCCTCCACTGCATCGGAGCTCCGATTACCGTCGGAATGGCACCAAATTCTCCAGATCCCCTCTTCCCGAGCTTCTGAATCTGAATCTAGCCTTTCTTTCTTCAAAACCAGTGAGAAAAGCCCTCAAATGGAGCTTCACCGTGACCAACTTCCCATCTCAGATCCAGAAAATCCGACGGTTGGATGACCTTCATTTTCAGGTATGCTGCTCTTCACCTCACTCCCTCTATTTCACCGAATCGGATTTCGAATCCGAAGTCCCTAACTAAAAACCCCCTTGCACCAGAACCTCCAACCGCCAAATCCCAGCGGGGGAAGACCTCGGCTATTACTTTTGTCTCTCTCTTTTTTTATCTGAACTTCTTTTTCTCTTCTAAATACCCTTCAACTTTCCATAAAAAAAACCTCCAAACCTCCCTCTGTCCTCTCTAAAACCTAGCTCCCTTCCTAATACCTTAACCTCATTTTTCAGTTGCAATTTTCTTGTTGTTTTTGTATTTTGTGTTGTCAAAAAATGCCAGGAATCCTAGCTTTTTTTTGTTCTTGAAAAACCGCCCCCCTTCAAACCTAGCTGCCTCCTCCTCTTTTTATTGTGCTCATACCCGAAATGATGAGGAAGTTTCCTCATTCTCTTATTTTCCCATTTTTAACCTTTTTGTCTTTTTCTCTGCAGGTTCAATTTGATGTGCACCGACTTGTTGTGCAGGTGTCAAACTTTGGTGCAAGGACCTCACATGACACGGTTTGCACTCTCACCCTCTCTATTTTGTCTTTTTGTGCCTCATAATTCTCTGCCATCGTGAGTAGTGAATACTATGTGTAACTGGCTTCCAATTGATGCCCTGTTGTAAGTTGCTCTGTTTTTGAATATATGATTGCAACTGTGATCTCTTGAAAATGGAATGAAAAAAAAATGATGCCCAGGCTACTATGACTAAGATGTAATGACTGATGCTTTTTCCTTTCTGTTCTTATGCTGCAAAATGCTTCTGTTGTGTGTGTGAGTGGGCTACTAACTCTTGTAAGTGACACTGAAATTGATGAATGTTCATTGGACTGTAAAATGCTAACTAAACTACCAAATGCTTGCTAACATGTGAAATGCAAACACAATGACTGCTATGAAATGCCTAAGTGTTGCCCTGTTTCTTTTTATTTCTATCGAACGACACTGAAATAGTGCATGCCCTGAATTCTGTGTGTCTAAGAGAGATGTACCAATGCCTTGTTTCTGTTTTTTTTTTTATGAATTTTGCTTGCTGACTTGATCATGTTATTGTATAATGGGTACTGCTGTTGGGATAGTATGTGGGGAATGGTTATGAATGTCCTAAAATGTGCAGCAAGCTATCAGTGCTAACTGTTTTTTGTATGTTTTAAGTCTGAAATTGATTCTTTGTTTATTGCAAATGCAATGATCTTATTGGAATGAACTCATGCTTGGCTTGATTGATTAATCTGCTTAAGCCCTTGATTATGCAAAAGATGTTGTATGCCTAAAATTGAACAATTACCATTTAATGCTAACTAATTAATCTATAGTAATGCAATGCACAAATCTTATTTCTAAATGTGACTAAATGGCCTGTTGTTTTAATTTTCCAATGTCATGAGTGGATTATGCATGTAAAAGTGATGAATTATGCATGTGGGATGCTAATGACCTTGAATGAGTGTTGTTGTTTTGTTGCTACCATTGCGAACTAGGTTGCTGGACGTTGATGCTTCTAATATGCTTCTGTTTGTTTCACCATTATTTTGCTGCTGCATTTTTATCATTTTCGGAATACAAATGGAATGAAAATGCTGGTGAATGCATGAATGCTAGGGATCAAAGTGTTATACTAACTAATGCCACCAATTTGCTTGACAGGGTCCGAAAGTGATTTGGATCGAATTTGCAAGTCCTGAATTTACAAGTGTGATGGGGTCCTTTGGTGACAACATCCATAGGGTCAGGCTTGAGAGCCGACTTGGACTAAGCTTGAAGAGTGCTATGAGATGGGCTCAAAGAAGAAAAAAAGAGTTTTGATTGCTTTTCTTTGGTCCATTTCAACTGCTACTTTTCTTTGCAATTTCCACTTTCTTTGTTCTTTTTCAATGTAAACTGTAATTATGCAAGAAATAAAAAGAGCAATTTTTGGTATTTCGATGTAAATGAGAATGCTTAATTGTTTATTTATAATAATGCCATGCAAAATTATAAAAGAAGAAATGCAACAATAAGATTGAGCTTAAAGAAATTGCCTAG
>AWUE01022346.1:0-12235 GCA_001974825.2 Corchorus olitorius
ATCCTTGCATGTTAGCTATTCAGCCTTCAACACCACATGACATGTTAGTTCCTGAACCCCATCTCCGAATTGGGGATTAGCTTCTCTGAAATTGTACTCAATAATTAACTGTATGAGTGAACCGAAGCGAGACTGTATACAATCTGAAATTGAATTTATGAGCTTCAGTAAATGCAATCCCAAATGTCGTGCCACTGTTTATATTCCAATTGATGATGGTATGATCTTTTGCAACTTGTTAATCACTGTTTTGCTTTGCTACCATGGGATTGAGCATGAGAACCTGAGGCATTGTGATAGCTACGGGGAGCTTGCGCGTAGCCGCACGGAATGAAGAAGTGACAAGCCGAAGCGACATGATTCCAGCCTGAGAAAAAAACATCAATTCGAAAGCTTTTATAGAAACACATTCCTTGTATTCTGTGAGATAAAGAAAACAGGCAAGGAGGAGAGGAGTCCAAGAACATGCAGAAATGTAAAAAAAAGAATGTATTTTTGTCTTTCTGTAAATAATGGTGTATATGCAAATGTGAATAAAAACACCCTTCTGATATATATATATATATATATATATATATCTTTTGTAAAAAACAGAAATTACAACTAATTATTCCTTCTCCTAGTATTACTAATTTGGAATGGGATAAAAGGGAAATGGGCTTTGGCAAATTGTGACCCAATACAAAATCCAAAAGGCAAAAGAAAGACCCAACCAAGAAGGCCCAAAGCAAAAAAACCTTAAAGTAAATGGGCCAGTTTTGAAAAAAAGGAGGGTCCAAATGAACTAATGTAAAGCACAACTTTCTACTTAATAATTCTTTTACTTTTTGTATTTATGAAAATATGTAGAGCTAAATATCAAAGATGACATGTAAGCAATTAAATGAATATAAAAACTTTTCTCACTTTTTTAATTTTCCGATGCAATGTATATATTATTTTGTAAATGGAAAATGAGAAATGGAGATGCAACCATTTTTATTATTAAGACCAAAAGGAAACAAACTTCACTCTCCATTATGGCCCAAAAGCAAATTCAAAGCTGAAAGGTCCAAGTGCAAGTCAAAGGCTAAAGTGCCCAAGTGTAAGTCCGAAATCAACCTACTAAAGCAAATGCGCCAAACCTAATACCAACAGTCTGATCAATCCTCTATTATGCAATGCAAAATATGATATGCTACTGTAATATAAGACTAAGATGAAACTCTTTTTGGGTTTTTGAACCTTGAATGCCAATGACAACTAAATACTAACTTAAAAGACTCATTAAATTGATTACTCTACCATATGCTAAATATTAACTATTAAACAAATGACCAAAATGCCCCTGAATGACTATAGTGCAGATTAAGAAACAATTTAAAAATAAAAAGGGATATATGGTCAAAAATGGGTGTCTACATTCCCCGGAACCGAACGTTATGACAGCTTGGCGACTCCACTAGGGACATTAGAGAGTCAGGCCTCACTTAATTTAACAAGATCTAGGGTCTTAATAATAATTGGTTGCATTTTGTCCTTTTCTTTGATTGTGTTGCATTTTCAGTGTTTATTGTTGCGTATTACTTGCTTTTATTGCTTAATTGTGTTTTTCATGTTGTGTTGATTGGTGGTCAGCTACTAGTTTTGGGATTAGGTTGGGGGGTTCGGTTTTGTATATCAGTAATGGTAAAAGGTTTGTATGTCCCTTCTACACCACGTCACATTTCGCATTACATGCATCAGCTCGAACCCGGGGCTTGAATTTTATACCCTTAGCTCGGGGGTAGATTAGCTAACCTTCGTGGGGTACTGGGGTCAATTAAGATCCTCGTACGGGTTATGTGAAATGCCTCCACCCAGATTGAACCCTTTTCAATGAGCCTATAATGGGTGAGAATCGGGGGCCTTACTAGCCTAGAGTGGGCGTCAGTAAGGACGATTTGGGAACCTTTAGAGTCTAAACCGAAACTCAACATATAGAAGTGAGAAAGCTAGCTTGTATAAAGCCAAACCCGTGAGGATGAGTGTAATAGGACACAAAGAAGGGACACTTCTAACCTTTATTTCTGTTACCATTTTCAAATAAGACTGTAGAGCAGATAATGACTTTATCCGCAGTAGGCAGGTTTCCCGCCCCAAGGGCATTTTCGTCCTTTTAGATTTTCGGGAAAAATAAAAGGTTTTGTTAATAAGGGATTTAATTGAGCATTAGCTTTTCTTTAATTTTCAGTTATTACTTAATTTCCTTGTGGTTACTAACTCATCTCCTTGTTTTCTTATTTTTCTGTTCCTTTTTCATCATTAGTGTATTCACGTGCATGTGTAGGATTTGCCAAACTACAATCGGATTAAAAGATGCTTGATTAAGAACAAGAGACTCTAAGACCTTGCTCATAATAAAATAAATTCATTCAACAAAAGAAGACTCGGTAGTCATGAAGTTTTAGTCTAAGTTGTTAACCTACATGGTACTTAAAATGGAATTTTATATCGAGTATTTTGAAAATGTACCAAACTTTGTCTCGAAAAGCTTAATCAAGTATCTTTCATTCCCATTGTCCTATGGCAAAGTACACCCATACAAAGCATCGGTCATGTATCATGCAATCTTCATGAGTATCTATGCACGCCAACAAATGAAGGGCTTTAATTGGGCACTAATTTGAGACAATTAAAACCTGGATGTGAGATGTGAAATTCATAAAACTTCGATGGAAGATTCTGGGTTGTTTTGTGCGTTTCATTTTTTATGGCAAGAAGAGTGCATCGCATTCATGCTTGATTTAATACAATTTATCATGCGTCATGACATCACTTGCAATAATTGGAGTTTGGAATACATTAATAAGGGGGTTCTAATTCGTGGTTTCGTTCTAAAGGTTCCGAGACAACTCAGCATCAAAACTTCACACGGTCAAAAGCTGGAGCAATGGCAGGTCATCATAGCGAAGAATTGGAGGAATTGAAGTAGGACAGGGATGAAATGAAGGAACAATTAAGACAAGCATTGGAAGCAGTAGCCAGACTAACAGCAGCTCAGGAAACCCCGGCAAAGGAAGGAATGGCTAATGGAAAGGTGACCAAATCTGATGGAAAAGTCGAAAACCCTAAGAACAATGGCAAAATGCATGCTATTACAGCGAATGACACGCCATTAGGGTATGTCTATTATCCCACGACACCCTACTATGCTACAGCTCAAGGGGAGGGTTCGCATGACCCATACGAGAATCCGGTGCACTATGATTCAGGAACACTAGCTGCGGGTCAAGATAAGCTACTAGGGGCCATTAGAAAGAAGGAGGATGATTCAGAAGATGAGAACAAGCATGATAAGCTTGATTGATGAAAGGCTTCGCGGGTTAAAAGGCTCGGCTAGTTACCACAGGTTCATCAATATTGCAGAGCTGTCTTGGGTAGATGATTTGGTCATACCACCGAAATTCAAAATCCCGGATTTTGAGAAATTTGATGGGACCAAGGATTACCCAAACAATCATCTGAAAAGTTATGCGAGGAAGACGGGTCCCTATGCTGCAAATGAAAAGCTTATGATCCATTCCTTTCAGGATAGCTTAGCAGGCACGACCTCCACATGATACAATCAGCTTGATAAACACCACATCCGTTCCTGGGATGATCTTGCGAAGGCTTTTATTGATCAATAGAGGTACTTGGTTGACTTGGCCCCAAATAGGAAATCTCTGAAAGCCCTAGAAAGGAATCCTATTAAGAGCTACACAGAATTTGCTCAACGCTGGAGGGATATGGCCGCTCAGATTAGGCCAGACTACAATCGAATTAAAAGATTTTTGTGGCACTTCTCCTTCACATTATGAGAAAGATTAAGACACTTGAGAGAGAGAGCTTGCTAAGAAAATCCGGGATTTGTCCTCACAGATTGTTGCGTGAAAGATTTATTTTTTCTAGTACTCTTAAAGACTTTAAAGCTAAGGGAATGGTTCCTTCCAATGCATTACCTTCCAAATACATGCGACCTAAACTAACCAACTGACAAGGTTACTTGGAACTTCACCTGAAAGTTTATTCTCTGCTACGTCCAACTCTTCAAGATTGATTAACTTACCAACTTCAATTGGAATTGATCCACTCAAGGAATTGTTAGACATAGACAAAGAAACTAAAAGTGTGGTAAGGGTCATGATCTCTGTGGGAATGGTTCCATTGAGATTATTACTAGAAACATTTAGCATATGCAATTTCTGGCAGTTTCCCAGGCTTGGATGTATGCTTCTCTCAAATTTATTATTTTTCATACAGAGCCTAGTTAATGCAGTTAAATTTCCAAGTGAAAATGATATCAATCCTGAAAATCTATTATCATTCGAATATAGTCCTTCAAGTTTTGTAAGCTTCCCAGCAACCTCAGGGATGGTACCACTTAGCTGATTGTATTCCATTCCTACACCGATTAAGTTAACAAGGTTTCCAATCCCAAAAGGAATGCTTCCATAGATCAGATTACCTCTTATGGCAAAACTTTTCAACTTGTCTGAAAGGTTTGCTATAGAGCTAGGTAGTTGTCCTCCAAATTTATTTTTCGAAAGATCTAGTATTTCTAGAGAAGAAATGTTTGTCAAGGAAACAAAAAAAACTTAACTCGCCAAGTTTCCCAGTTCCAAGTTTGTTTAAACCAAAATTTAATCTGATTAGATGAAGGCTGCCAAGGTTTCTAGTTATGGTCCCCATAAGACCATTTTCAGCAAAGTCAAGAACCTGAAGTATAGAAGCGTTAGACAATGATACAAGGATAGCTCCTCTAAAATAGTTACCACCAGCATAAAACTCTTCTAGATTAGGAAGAGTAAGACCAACTTCTGGTGGAAGATAACCTTGCAATTGGTTTCTTGCGACAGAAAAAAAAAATTGTATAGAGAAGAAATCTTATAGATTGCTGGAGGAACAATACCAGACAGATAATTTGAGAAAGTTGAAAAAACCTCAATCCCGATAACTGGCCAAGTTCATCAGGTTTGGAACCTAAGCTATGCTTCTGCTCTCACACTGTCTCAGTGGTCTAACAATGGAGTCGAGATTTCTTCGATTTTAACTAATACAACACAATGTTTATCTTCTTCAACGAGTTTCCCTCTTCTTTAAACAATATAATTCTTCTATGCAATCCTTTTAAATTTCAGATTTGCCTTGCCCAATTTGCCTTATATTATATACAATGTTCGAATCTTGCAACTTCAATGAATATATATTATTTTGCAGAGTCTTTGTTGTTGAAAAGAGTGTTTGCAGTCTCTTTATTGTTGAAAAGGGTGAAATTTTCTTTATGGAATTAACATTCACTTTCTATTTCTTCCAATTCAAGAATTGGGCAACTATAAAACTTGTTCAAAAATGTTGTTTCTGTGTTTATTTTCCATTTTTGTCATTCAAAACCGAAACCCGACATAACCACAATAACCGACCACAACCACCTTTAACTGATAATGTCAGTTCCTTATATATTTCGGTTGATTTTCGGTTTTACATATCTCTCAATTTAAAACCACCAAAAAAACCCGAAAACCAACCGATACTCTCCCATAGTAGTTTTAATGCCTTATAATCCTTACTCTATTGTTACTTTTTAGCTTAAGGAAACTTTGTTTGATATCATTCAATTTGTTGATGACAAGGGTCACAATCATACGCTCAGTTGGAAAGGTGGCAGAACACATGAGCCGAATTTTCAACACAGGAACAATGAATTCTTCCACCATGCTTGCAGCATTGAGTTGGCGTCTTCCTCTTATGGCCAACTCTCCCATCTCTTCTTCGGAAAGCATTGATAGGTAGACCACATCCATGACATGTTCAGGCAAGGCTTCTTCAACGAAATTGTGAAGGCTCTGGTCATCCTTAAACATGTAATCAGTTGGTCTTTTACCTGTAAACATCTCCAGCAACAATACTCCATAGCTATAAATATCTTCATATATAGAAGCTTGGAAGCTCCTTGTTGTTGAAGATTTAATACCTTAATTGCTACAAATGTTCTATTATTGGAATATGATCATTTATATAAAAGACCAAAACTACCTGAACCAATCAAATTTTCTTCCAAGTAACCATTTGTTGATTTTACAACATCCGAGTAAGACAAATATGATTGCCATTCCTCAGACAATGCGTTGGAACGACTCCTCGAGTTCCTCAATATATAAAATGAAGTAAAGGAACGAAAAAGGATAACAAATATGACTGCAGTTGTGAAATGTATAAGGACCTTAGGGCTGATATGTCTTCCATGACTTTCCTATGACATATAGGTAAATGCAGATTCTGCACACCGCCACAGAGCTTATTGTTCCCAACGACAGATTGTTGCGTGAAAGATTTCTTCTAGTACTCTTAAAGACTTTAAAGCTAAGGGAATGGTTCCTTCCAATGCATTACCTTCCAAATACATGCAACCCAAACTAACACAACTGACAAGGTTACTTGGAATTTCACCTGAAAGTCTATTCTCTGCTAGGTCCAACTCTCCAAGATTGATTAACTTACCAACTTCAATTGGAATTGAGCCACTCAAGGAGTTGTTAGACACAGACAAAAAAACTAAAAGTGTGGTAAGGGTCATGATCTCTGTGGGAATGGTTCCATTGAGATTATTACTAGAAACATTTAACAAATGCAATTTCTGACAGTTTCCCAGGCTTGGATGTATGCCTCTCTCAAATTTATTATTTTTCTTATAGAGCCTAGATAATGCAGTTAAATTTCCAATTGAAAATGATATCAATCCTGAAAATCTATTATCCTTCAAATATAGTCCTTCCAGTTTTGTAAGCTTCCCAGCAGCCTCAGAGATGGTGCCACTTAACTGATTGTATTCCATTCCTAGACCGATTAAATTAACAGGGTTTCCAATCCCAAAAGGAATGCTTCCACAGATCAAATTACCTCCTATGGCAAAACTTTTCAACTTGTCTGAAAGGTTTGCTATAGAGCTAGGTAGTTGTCCTCCAAAATTATTTTTCGAAAGATCTAGTATTTCTAGAGAAGAAATGTTTGTCAAGGAAACAAAAAAAACTTAAGTTGCCAAGTTTCCCGGTTCCAAGTTTGTTTAAACCAAAATTTAATCTGATCAGATGAAGGCTGCCAAGGTTTAAAGTTATCGTCCCCATAAGACCATTTCAGCAAAGTCAAGAACCTGAAGTATAGAAGCATTAGACAATGCTACAAGTATAGCTCCTCTAAATTAGTTACCACCAGCATAAAACTCTTCTAGATTAGGAAGAGTAAGACCAACTTCTGGTGGAAGATAACCTTGCAATTGGTTTCTTGCGACATAAAAAAAATTGTATGGAGAAGAAATCTTATAGATCGATGGAGGAACAATACCAGACTAAAAATTTGAGAAAGTTGAAAAAACCTCAATCCCGATAACTGGCCAAGTTTATCAGGTATGGTACCTAAGCTATGTTCGAATCTTGCAATTTCAGTGAATGTATATTATTTTGCAGAGTCTTTGTTGTTGAAAACAGTGTTTGCAGTCTCTTTATTGTTGAAAAGGGCGCAACTTTCTTTATGGAATTAACATTTACTTTCTATTTCTTCCAATTCAAGAATTGGGCAACTATAAAGCTTGTTCAAAAATGTTGTTTCTGTGTTTATTTTCCATTTTTGTCATTCAAAACCGAAACCCGACATAACCACAATAACCGACCACAACCACCTTTAACTGATAATGTCAGTTCCTTATATATTTCGGTTGATTTTCGGTTTTACATATCTCTCAATTTAAAACCACCAAAAAAACCCGAAAACCGACCGATACTCTCCCCTAAAAGTTTTAATGCCTTATAATCCTTACTCTATTGTTACTTTTTAGCTTAAGGAAACTTTGTTTGATATCATTCAATTTGTTGATGACAAGGGTCACAATCATACGCTCAGTTGGAGAGGTGTCAGAACACATGAGCCGAATTTTCAACACAGGAACAATGAATTCTTCCACCATGCTTGCAGCATTGAGTTGGGATCTTCCTCTTATGTTCAACTCTCCCATCTCTTCTTCGGAAAGCATTGATAGGTCGACCACATCCATGACATGTTCAGGCAAGGCTACTTCAACGAAATTGTGAAGGCTCTGGTCATCTTTAAACATGTAATCAGTTGGTCTTTTACCTGTAAACATCTCCAGCAACAATACTCCATAGCTGTAAATATCTCCATATATAGAAGCTTGGAAGATCTTTGTTGTTGAAGATTTAATACCTTAATTGCTACAAATGTTCTATTATTGGAAAATGATCTTTTATATAAAAGACCAAAACTACTTGAACCAATCAAATTTTCTTCCGAGAAACCAGTTGTTGATTTTACAACATCCGAGTAAGACAAATATGATTGCCATTCCTCAGACAATGCGTTGGAACGACTCCTCGAGTTCCTCAATATATAAAATGAAGCAAAGGAACACAAAAGAATAACAAATATGACTGCAGTTGTGAAAAGTATAAGGACCTTATGGCTGATATGTATTCCATGACTTTTCTAATGACATATAGGTAAATGCAGATTCTGGACACCGCCACAGAGATTATTGTTCCCAACGACATAAATGGCACTTAAATTTCCAAATATGCCAATTTGTGGCACTTCTCCTTCACATTATGAGAAAGATTAAGATACTTGAGAGAAAGAGCTTGCTAAGAAAATCCGGGATTTGTCCTCACAGATTGTTGCATGAAAGATTTATTTCTTCTAGTACTCTTAAAGACTTTAAAGCTAAGGGAATGGTTCCTTCCAATGCATTACCTTCCAAATACATGCGACCTAAACTAACACAACTGACAAGGTTACTTGGAACTTCACCTGAAAGTCTATTCTCTGCTACGTCCAACTCTTCAAGATTGATTAACTTACCAACTTCAATTGGAATTGAGCCACTCAAGGAGTTGTTAGACACAGACAAAGAAACTAAAAGTGCGGTAAGGGTTATGATCTCTGTGGGAATGGTTCCATTTAGATTATTACTAGAAACATTTAGCAAATGCAATTTCTAGCAGTTTCCCAGGCTTGGATGTATGCTTCTCTCAAATTTATTATTTTTCATATAGAGCCTAGTTAATGCAGTTAAATTTCCAAGTGAAAATGATATCAATCCTGAAAATCTATTATCATTCAAATATAGTCCTTCCAGTTTTGTAAGCTTCCCAGCAGCCTTAGGGATGGTACCACATAGCTGATGTTATTCCATTCCTAGACCGATTAAATTAACAAGGTTTCCAATCCCAAATGGAATGCTTCCATAGATCAGATTACCTACTATGGCAAAACTTTTCAACTTCTCTGAAAGGTTTGCTATAAAGCTAGGTAATTGTCCTCCAAAGATCTAGTATTTCTAGAGAAGAAATGTTTGTCAAGGAAACAAAAAAAACTTAACTCGCCAAGTTTCCCGGTTCCAAGTTTGTTTAAATGAAAATTTAATCTGATTAGATGAAGGCTGCCAAGGTTTCGAGTTATGGTCCCCATAAGACCATTTTCAGCAAAGTCAAGAACCTGAAGTATAGAAGCGTTAGACAATGATATAAGGATAGCTCCTCTAAAATAGTTACCACCAGCATAAAACTCTTCTAGATTAGGAAGAGTAAGACCAACTTCTGGTGGAAGATAACCTTGCAATTGGTTTCTTGCGACAGAAACAAAATTTTATAGAGAAGAAATCTTATAGATTGATGGAGGAACAATACCAGACAGATAATTTGAGAAAGTTGAAAAAACCTCAATCCCGATAACTGGCCAAGTTCATCAGGTTTGGTACCTAAGTTATGCTTCTCTTCTCACACTGTCTTAATGGTCTAATAATGGAGTCGAGATTTCTTCAATTTCAACTAATATAACACCATGTTTATCTTCTTCAACGAGTTTCCCTCTTCTTTAAACAATAGAATTCTTCTATGCAATCCTTTTAAATTTCAGATTTGCTTTGCCCAATTTGCCTTATTTTATATACAATGTTCGAATCTTGCAACTTCAATGAATATATATTATTTTGCAGAGTCTTTGTTGTTAAAAAGAGTGTTTGCAGTCTCTTTATTGTTGAAAAGGGTGAAGCTTTCTTTATGGAATTAACATTCACTTTCTATTTCTTCCAATTCAAGAATTGGGCAACTATAAAGCTTGTTCAAAAATGTTGTTTCTGTGTTTATTTTCCATTTTTGTCATTCATAACTGAAACCCGACATAACCACAATAAACGACCACAACCACCTTTAACTGATAATGTTAGTTCCTTATATATTTCAGTTGATTTTCGGTTTTACATATCTCTCAATTTAAAACCACCAAAAAAACCCGAAAATCGACCGATACTCTCCCCTAGTAGTTTTAATGCCTTATAATCCTTACTCTATTGTTGCTTTTTATCTTAAGGAAACTTTGTTTGATATCATTCAATTTGTTGATGACATGGGTCACAATCATACGCTCAGTTGGAGAGGTGGCAGAACACATGAGCCGAATTTTCAACACAGGAACAATGAATTCTTCCACCATGCTTGCAGCATTGAGTTGGGGTTGTCAAAACGTTCGGGTCCGGGGAACCCTGTTGAAACGACGTTGGAAATGGAGTCGACACTAATCAAAATTCTAAGGTGTGATTAGTCACCTAAAGATCACTTAAGCTAAGTAAAGTCCATAGCTCGGCAATGGACCCACTAAACCTAAGGTCCGGTCTTTGTAACCTAAATCTAGGTTCGGGAGTCGATTACGCCCGGGGAAGGATTAGCACCCCCGGAGTGCCCGTCAAGTACGGTACCTTTTAATCTAACTAGATCTATTGGGTCAAAGGAAAAAGGTCGCTTTTAATCCTAATCCTGATTATTATTAAAAAGGGTTATAAAAGAAAATAAAACCATTTTAAGAACCAATGTCGAGAATTCGAAGAAGGTAATCAAACACCGTCGATCAATTCTGTCTCGATTCTCTTTTATTGTTTGTTCTCTTGTTGAGTCCTCCGCACCGGGAAGAAATTTTGAAAAGGCTATGATAATATCTTTTTTCATTTTTGAGTTTGAAAAAAAAAAACTTGATCAATTTTATTAATTTCCAAAATCTTCTTTTGAGTTGCTTAATTAAAAACATTCTTTTTTGAAAATGCTTACCTTGAAAACTCTTAAATTACCCATTTCTTAATTTTGAAAATCAAATAAGAGAACATGGTTTGAGGAAAAAACCTTTTTTGAAAACACCTTTTATTGCTTCTTTTGATTTTCTGATTCTCACTTTTTTTGGATTTTTCCTTTTTCTATCTCTAAATTAATGCATGTATGCAAATGATGAATGCAAAGTCCAATTATTAAAGTCAACTCGCGTGACCCGGGTTTTTGAAAGCCCTTCCCAGGATATATGCTCGGAGCCCCGATGCATCCCGAAAAGAGCCGTCTCATCCTCAGAGACATTCAGTGGCCCCAAAAACTCGATCACTCATTGAATGCCCCTTCTTTGGAAGGGTTACGGTTGTTAACTGAATTAAAGGTGGTATGAAATGCAGGCAGATATATTCAATAGCAGATAAGTGTGACATGCATGCAACTAATTACTACTTTAATACTACTCTATTACAAACCAAGGCCAAACCAGGCCAATTAATAAGTTAACTATAACCAAAGAGAGAAAATAAGACTTATGGGCCGGACTGGGCTTGGTGGGGACCTTTCTGCACACTAGAGAAAATGATCAGTAATATTCAGGCAATAACACACAATTTGTACCATATCGAGGCAAATCAAAGATCTAAATAGACCAAGTGATAACCATCATTCCAAAAATTCTTAATTACTTTCTAAGTCAATCTTTATTTGTGAAAATTAGGTCTTAATTCCAAGTTAAATTTCCTTAAAATTGAAATTAGCCCAAAGTGTCCTACATATCATCCTTAAGCTAATTTCGATCAGAGAAAATCTTTACTTTGAATTAAGATCCCATTTCCCAAACCAAAATTAACTCAAATATTTAATTTTCT
The DNA here is from genome assembly GCA_001974825.2 of Corchorus olitorius. Lineage (NCBI taxonomy): Eukaryota > Viridiplantae > Streptophyta > Magnoliopsida > Malvales > Malvaceae > Corchorus > Corchorus olitorius. The sequence goes on from AWUE01022346.1 coordinate 11,969, forward strand.
ACTTTCAATTTGGGCAAACAGGCATATCCACACATGAATCTCATATTTCAATACAAAAGCAATTTAATCAAAAATTCATGGCGTTAGATTAAAAGATCATTTTTAAGTTGATTTAAAAATAAAAATCCAATTTTGACATCACACACTTAAATTGACCAAAAAGATACATCCTTTGAAACATAAACACCAAAAATCATGCATTTTCCAATCAACATTGCAAACCCTATCCAACAATATCAACCCACCAAATAAAAACCTAATTTTAGG
>AWUE01022347.1:0-15825 GCA_001974825.2 Corchorus olitorius
CCTGCATACATCATTTTGGTGCTAGAGAAGATAAGGAGTGCAAAGGAATGCCAATGTGGAATGTAAAAAGGGATGCAAATGTAGATTATAATCACCATCCTTTTGTATTTGTAATGCACATGTAAACTTTAGTAAGTAGATGTAAAATGACATGCAATAATAAAGACAAAACCCCATTTTCCTTTCCCTTTTTCACTAATTATCACTAATTTTTTTTATCTTTTGAATGCAATCCAATACATGCAGTGCCAAGCAAAGAAAATCAAAATAAATACATGCAATGTAAGCAAAAAAATCAAAATAAATACATGCAATGCCAAGCAAAGAAAATCAAAATAATGCATGAGGCTCGACCAAGCTACTAATTGGAACCTATAGGGAATATGCAAATGTAAGAGTAAAAATGGACTATACTAAATAGGCAAAGCGCACCCAACAAAAGCATTTTATCCTCTCTTTTTCGTCAATTGATAATTACGACTAATTAGATGTAGACTTGCTAAACGAACCACCCTAATAGGTAACCATGATGCTTCTTATGTGAATTAGGAGATAAAATGGATTTAAAGAGCCAAAATGCAACACTACTGAATGAGGCTAAACCCTAGAATGCCTAAAAAATGCTAAAAGTGCCCAACCTAAAATTTGGTTCCTTAAATAGCTGTTATGACTTAAGAAGTACTAGAGATGACCCAAAATGCCCCCTGGATGTGCTAAAATTACCAAAATGCCCCTGGATATGCAAAATGACCAAAATGCCCCTGAACATGCAAAATGACCAAAATGTCCTTGGACATGCAAAATGATTAAAATGCCCCCTTAAGTGACCCTAGTGTCAGCTAACAAATAAATTGAATTAAATCAAAGGATACAGGACAAAATGGGAGTCTACAGCTGCCCTTCTTTGTGTGCTTTCTAATTGTCGAAAAATGTGCAAAGAAGTAGTTTGTGTACACTTTGAGAGTTAGGAAGTACACAAAGACATAAACACCCATTTTACTGGAAAGTTGCAAAAACATTGGTTCATTGAATCCAACTTTGAAGAAACACTGCACCGAGCCCACCGAGTTCATATTAAAGATGCTACACCGAGTCATCTGAGATCATTTTTTGAAGATGCTACACCGAGTCATCTGAGATCATTTTTTGAAGATGCTACACCGAGTCATCTGAATTCGTCTTTGAAGATGCTGCACCGAGTCAACTAAATTTGTCTTTGAAGATGCTACACCGAGTCATCTAAATTTGTCTTTGAAGATGCTACACCGAGTCATCTAAATTTGTCTTTGAAGATGCTACACCGAGTCATCTGAATTCCTGAGAATTTCCCTTGAAAAAGGTGCTTTTATGCAAGTTAGCATGGTCATGCAATGCCGGATGCTAATGTAATGATATACGCTTGATGATACATGTGATGCAAAATGCATATGGTTTGATTCATATATCTATCTTTTTCCAAATTAATACATCATCCTTTCTGTGCACTATTCGATTTCTTGACCACATATCTCCTTCCCACCTTAACTCAACTCTTTTGGACGCGTGTCCCTCCTCGTTTACTGATACTTTGGCCTTCTTCTCTGGAGCTCTTTGACTCATATGTTGATTTATATTTCTTTGCATCTTTTACGGGTACCCTTTTGAATAATTAAAAGCGACCATTCCCATGTCCGTTTTAGTAAATTTTGAAAAAAGAAAACCAATGTTTACTTGTAATGGTGTAATGCAAAAAGGAAACAAACTTTACTTAAACTTTGAAACTTTACCAACAAAGAAATATATACAAATAGAAAGATATAAACTATATATATATATATATATATATATATATATTAACAAAAGATGCTGAAGAGATAGAGCCTCGTATCGATGAATACTCTGACGACGGTTTTGTGATGTTTGCCGAAGGTTATTCGAGTTTGGTTTTGACGCTGCCCTACCCAACTCAGTTTGGACCCAACCTTTACCCTTTTAACACTGAGAATTTCTTGAAGCGCATTACCCACCAGCTATGTCCTTTCTAACTCCCGCTTGAGCCGCCCTTTACGGGTTTTCGACTCAAGTTTCTCCTTTTCCATCTTTCACTTGAGTCGCCCTTTTCGAGTTTTCAACTCAAGTGACCCCCATCGGATCCAAGCCGCCCTTTGCGGGCTTTCGACTTGGACCCCTCCTTATATATTTATTTCTCTTTTTCCAACCTCTTTCTTTTTTAGGCTGAGTGTTTTTTTTTCCAAGCATAATACTTTTTAACCGCATCTGAATTGATGGGTCTGGGAACTCTTCACCATCCATCTCTTGTAAGATTAATGCCCCACCGGAAAATGCCTTTTTTATCAGGAATGGACCTTCCCAATTCGGTGCCCACTTGCCCCTTGGGTCACGTTATTCTGGGATAATTTTTTTCAACACTAAATCTCCTTCCTTGAACTCTCTCGGGCGTACTTTCTTGTTGAATGCTCGTTTCATCCCTTTTTGGTACATCTGACCATGGCACAAAGCTGTTAGCCTTCTTTCATCTATCAAGTTAAGCTGGTCATATCTCTCTTGGACCCATTCAGACTCTTCTAACTTAGTTTCCCGATACACCCGCAAGGAAGGTATTTCCACTTCGATGGGTACCACTGCCTCCATTCCGTATACTAGTGAGTACGGAGTTGCCCTGGTTGAGGTCCTGACACAAGTCCGATAAGCGTGAAGAGCAAAAGGGAGTTTCTCATGCCAATCCTTGTATGTCTCAGTCATTTTCTCCACAATCTTCTTGATATTCTTATTGGCTGCCTCTACCGCTCCATTCATCTTAGGTCTATATGCAGTGGAGTTACTATGCGCGATCTTAATTGTTTGCATGTCTCTTCTACCAGTCCTTGGTTCAGGTTGGATGCATTGTCAGTGATGATCCTTTCTGGCAACCCGTATCGACAGATGATTTTCTTCTTAATGAACTTGGTGACCACTGCCTGGGTAACGCTCGCATAAGAAGCTGCTTCAACCCACTTCGTAAAATAATCGATCGCGACTAATATGAACCTGTGCCCATTGGAAGCTTTGGGATTAATAACCTCAATCACATCTATGCCCCACATTGAGAATGGCTAGGGGGCTGACATCACGTGCAACGGATTCGGAGGCACATGAATCTGGTCAGCATAAATCTGACATTTATGACATTTCCTGACATATTTGATGCAATCAATCTCCAATGTCAACCAATAGTATCCTGCTCTCATAACTTGTCTAGCCATCTTGTGCCCACTGACATGGCTTCCACATGATCCCTCGTGAACTTCCTCTATGATTTTCCTGGCTTCTGCTGAACATACACACCTGAGCAATGTTGGATCGCGACTTTTCTTGTACAAGATGTTACCTTCTAACAAATAACCCATCGCCATCCTTCTAATCACCCTCTTGTCATTTTCCATGGCATATTCCGGATACTTCTGGTGTTTGATGTATTAGAGGATGTTAAAATACCATGGATTCCCATCTACTTCCTCCTCCACATTCATTACATGCGCGGGAGAATCTTTCATCTGAATTTGGATTGGTCGAAATTCTGTATTGGTCCCTATCTTGAACATGGAAGAGAGGGTTGCTAATGCATCAACCAACTGATTGTCCTCTCTAGGCACATGATGAAATGTGATCTTTTCAAAGAACTTGGTTAACCCTGCTATATGATCTCGGTATTTGATTAACTTTGGGTCTCTTGTTTGCCATTCTCCTTTCATTTGATAAATCACCAAGGCTGAATTGCCATAAACCTTCATTCTTTCTACTTTCTTATCTAGGGCCATTTGAATTCCCAAAATGCAGACTTCATATTCCGATACATTATTCGTGGCTGGAAATTCTAGACGAGCTGTGGCTGGGAGATAGTCGCCTTCTGGGGATATTAATACTGCACCTATCCCTTGCCCCGACAGGTTTGCTGCCCCATCAAAGTACATCCTCCATGTGTCTTCTTCCTTTTTCGCCTCCTCTACTTGACATATTGCCATCAAGTCTTCATCTGGGAACTCGAAATGTGCTGGTTCATAGTCTTTGCTAGCTCGGTCAGCTAAGAATTCTGCTACGACACTTCCTTTAATGGCTTTCTGAGACACGTACACAATGTCATATTCAGACAACAAAACCTGCCATATAAGGATCCTTCCTGATAACCCGTGCTTCTCAAACACGTACTTGATCGGGTCCAACTTGGGGACCAGCCAAGTGGTGTGGCAGAGCATGTATTGCCTTAATCTATGAGCCGCCCAAGCAAGCACACAACACATCTTCTCCAAATCCGAATACTTGGCCTCATAATCGGTGAATTTCTTACTCAAGTAATAAATTGCCTGCTCCTTCTTTCCAGTTTCATCTTGTTGGGCTAGCACACATCCCATCGAATTCTCGCGCACTGTAAGATATAAGATTATTGGCCTATCTCTCACTGGTGGTACTAAAACTGGCGGGTTGGATAGATATTCTTTAACCTTATCGAAAGCAGCCTGACAATCTTCGTCCCATTCCCATGGATTTTTCTTCTTAAGCAACTTAAAGATCGGATCACACTTTGCTGTTAGTTGAGAGATGAAACGGGCTATATAGTTCAACCTACCTAGAAATCCTCTTACTTCCTTCTGGTTCTTTGGTGGGGGTAAGTTTTGAATGGCCTTCACCTTATCTGGATCTACCTCAATTCCTTTTCCACTTGACTACAAATCCAAGTAATTTCCCTGATGTAGCTCCAAAAGTGCATTTTGCCGGGTTAAGCTTAAGCTGGAACTTTCGAAGTCTTTCAAAGAGTTTTCTTAAATTCACTATGTGCTCTTTCACTGATCGAGCTTTGGCAATCATATCATCCACATATACTTCAATCTCCTTATGCATCATGTCATGGAATAAATTCACCATAGCCCTCTGATACGTTGCCCCGGCGTTCTTCAGTCCAAATGGCATGACCTTGTAACAAAACACTCCCCAGGCCGAAACAAATGCGGTCTTCTCCTGATCTTCTGGAGCCATCTTTATTTGATTATATCCTGAGAATCCATCCATAAACGAGAATAGTAAAAATCCCGCAGTGTTATCTACTAGCACATCAATATGTGGTAAAGGGAAATTATCTTTTGGGCTAGCTCGATTCAAGTCTCGATAGTCCACGCACATCCTAACTTTTCCATCCTTCTTCGGTACTGGGACTATATTCGCTTGCCATTCTGGGTATTTTGCTTCTTCCAAGAACCCCGCATCAAGCTGTTTCTTAACTTCTTCCTTAATCTTTAATAGCATATCTGGCTTCATCCTCCTTGACTTTTGTTGAACCGGCTTACATTCCGGTCTGATGGGTAATCTATGCACTACCACTTCCAGATCCAAACCTGGCATATCTTGATACGACCATGCAAATACATCGGCGTATTCTCTCAACAAATCTATCAACTCCTCATCTTTCTTTTTCTGACAGAGTGGTGCCGATTTTGACTTCCCTAGGTTCCTCTTCCGTACCCAAATTAACCGAATCTGTGGGCACCTTATGAGGCAATATCTGCTTCTCTTCATGTTCTACTAATCTCAAAAGGTCTAGGGGTAAGGCCGGGTCCTTAATGTCTTCATCGTCGGGCTCGTCGGCAAAAACCGGTTTCTCGAAGTCGAACCCTGGCTCGTTACGAGCGTCTTTGCATTCATCGTCATTCGACTTGAGAAATAAAGCAACAAAAATATATATACCAAAGAAAAAAATATATATATAACTAATAATCATGAATGAATAATATGAAAATGAAAATATGATAAAAGAGGTATGGATGAAACTTAGCGGTGTATTTCATTGTCTTAAAAGAAAGTGAACACATGATAGTTTGATATTTTGAAAAGAAAACTCCAAACATGGTATTGTCATTGACGTTCTTTGGGGTACTAGTTTTAAGATTAAAGATTATTACATCTCTGAGTCATCCACAAAGATTGCTCTCTCATATTCAACCCAGTTGCTCAAAACTTCTCCTGGGGCTAACTCGCGAATCCATGGGAAATCGTCCTCCTCCTGACCATCATCTGAGACAGCGTTGACATCCAGATCTTGCAGCTTCTTCACTATCTCCGGCTCTTCCTCTAACCTGTCACTGTTGACCCAACCGGCTGACTTGAAAGTTTCAAACAAAGGCGGGAACTTCATCTTCTCTTCCTATACTCTGTGTCCCATCCTTGCTAGCTTTCTCCTTTTCAGTCTTTACTCAGCTTCAGCCCAATCCTTGGTCGTTGGCTTGAATCCCAATCCAAAGGGGCCCTCATGTACAGGTATTTCAATAGCCTGTGTAATCCCATGTAAGTCCCTTCCCAAACCTTTTCCTTCTTCAAATCCTTTCCTCATCATGGTTTTTGGGATAACCTCAGCAACCTCAAAAGTCCTGAAGGAGCATTCATATGACCCCTCTGGTGGTTCAACATATGAAAAACCTGCAGTGCTTGCCACTACGAAATCCTCTTCCCCTTTGACTTCAACAAACTTTTCTGGGGTAAGGAATTTGACCACTTGGTGTAAGGTTGATGGGACAGCTCCTGCCTGGTGTATCCATGGTCTTCCCAGCAGGCATGAATATGAAGGGTGTTGTATATCCAGTACTTGGAACACTAAGGGGAATGGTACTCCTCCCACTTCAATGGTTATTTCCACCTCTCCTATGACACTCCTCCTGGTGCCATCAAAAGCTTTCACGATTAGGTGGTTAACTTGGATGCGGGCTTCATCTACCGATAATCTTTTCATCATCTTAAGGGGTAAGATGTTCAGGGCGGAACCATTGTCGATCAAGACATTGCCCATGCTTACTTCTTGACATTTGATCGTGATGTGCAACACCTTTATACTATTCCTCATCCCCTTTGGAATATCTTTCTCTGCAAAGGCTATAAATCCATGTGCTGATATGTTCCCCGCCATATGATCCAAGTCAGCAACACTGATGTTCTAAGACACATATGATTGATTTAAAACTTTCAACAGCACCTTTCGATGTGCCTCAGAGTTCAATAGCAGGATAAGAATAGAAATCCTGGCAGGCAACCTATTTAACTGTTCTATCACCCGGTACTCGCTCTACTTAATAATCTTCAAGAATTCACACTCTTCATGCTCTGTTACGGGTTTCTCAACTGTTTCTTCCTCTCTAGGTCTGCCCACTTTCTCTTATTCCCGCATATTATTCTCTGGTATTACAATCTCTACATTCTTCTTTTGAACCGATTCTGCCATTTCCGGCGAGTATACTTTGCCGCTTCTTGTCATTCTTCCAACTCCAGACACATTTGCCAAACTGCTTTCTCCAGACGGCGTAACCACTCTGCAGTCGTACCTCCATGGTACGTGATGAGTGTTTGCATAGGAGAACGGCTGTGGAGGGATTACAACTACGGGGGCCTCTAATCTTTGCATATGAGCCGGTAGTATAGTTGGCGGCCTCGGTACAAAAGGTTGAGGCGGAATCCTGGATGGAGCCGGCACAAATGGTGTAGGTCTTATCTTTGGTGGGGCTGGGACAAAAGGCTGCAGGTATTCCTCTATCACTACACCGACCTCTCGTTCTTTCCCTTCTACATAAAACTCAATTCCCCAGTCATCCATTAAGTTCTGAACTTTCTTCCTAAAGCTGCTACATTCTTGAATTCCATGCCCCAAACCATGATACGGGCATACCACATCTAAATCTCCTTCCCCGAACTCTCCTGAGGATATCAACTCTGTTTTCACTAAAGCTTTATACACTGTGGCCATTGGAGTAACCACCTCCCCGACTTGTCTCTTAACCATTTCGGACTTATCCAACATATTCACTTGATTCCCACCATGATTAGGTAATGGGTTAGCTGGAGCTGAATTTGCGAAACTCAACTTCCCCGACCTCACCAGATCTTGTACAACAGATTTCAATCTAAAGCAATCTTCTGTAGCGTGTCCTTCGACCCCCGAGTGAAACTCGCAATGGGCATTGGCGTTGTACCATTGTGGTCTCGGGTGCCTCAAGGGATTGGACAAAGGCAACTTCACCAGTAATCCTTGCTGTAAAAACTGTGGCAAGAGCTCAGTATAAGTATATGGGATTGGGTCGATCGAGACTCTTTCTTTCATCAGGTCCCATCCTACTGGAGCTCTCAGTTGAATGGCAAGAGGACTGGGGCCCTGATTTTGCGGCCCTAGCTTAAATGGCGTTCCCCCAACAGCACTGACATCCCCGGAAGGCTGAGTATAGTATGTATTCGCTGGATATTGATGATAGTACCGTCTAGGCCTGAAATTGTACCCGTAGTTCCTTGGGTAATATTGTTGTCCCGGGTTCCTGGCCTGAAATCCGCTTCTCCCACTGAGTGTACTTCTCCTTCCTTCTTTCTCTGACCCCTCTTGGAGTGCTCACTTACGTCGTCCATGTATCCCATTTTCATCGCAGCTTCCATGGCTTCTCCAGTCATAATCAAGCTGAAATACGACTCTGTCATTTTCGGGAGCAGTGCCTTGAAGTATTCCTTGGGCAGGGTTCTTAGGAATAAAGAATTCACTTCCCTTTCGGGTAGCACAGGCACCATCAGCGCCACTTCTCTGAATCGCTGTCCATAGGTCGTCAAGGATTCGTCGGGCTTCCTCGCCATATTTGTCAGTGTGTCCTGAGTGGGACCAGATCCATCAGATATTTGAAGTGTGCTAGAAAGGCCTTTGTCATGTCACTCCAGCTCTGAATGCTCCTTGGATCCAGTTGGTTATACCAAGTAATGGCTAACCTAGTCAAACTGAACATGAAGCTGTACATTGGAAACCTATCATCAGTTGAAAAGGGCGCCATCTTGTTTTGGAAGCTGAGTATGTGATCTCTGGGGTTTTTCGTGCCATCATATTTCTCAAATTTTGGCATTTTGAATTTGGGAGGAATGATCACTCCTTTAGCCAATGTAGTACTGGTGACACTAGGAATTTCGAGATCCTGAATTCCATCCATGCTTCTCAGCCTGTCCTCTATTCTTCCTTCGATCCTCTGCCAGAACTTCTCCTCCTCTACCTCCTTCTTCAAACTTTCTTCTCCTGTGAGGTCAATAAGCCTGGTTGCAGCTATTCCTGGCGGATACAATTGAGAATAATCTTGCTGTGAAGATGCCCCAATATGGAATCTTGGGGGCGAAGGATTAAAGGTCCCAGCGGGCACCCCAGGTGGTGGTGGAAAGGGAAACCGAAATCCACCAGACATTGGAATTTCAGAAACAATTGGGCTAGTTGCCATTTCCGATAATGGTGGGAAGCCAAATGATGTGCCACTAGATGCCAGAGGGTCCGACACCACGGGCCTAGTTGTTGCTCCTGTTGGCGGTGGGAACATGAATGGTGCACCGCTGAAAGCAAAAGGATTAGAGTTTTCGGTTTCCACCCCCGTTATCCCTGCACTTGCCACCGGCATTCCCCCGGTCGGGTCTTCCATGCTCCGGGTGCTTCCCTCCACACTTTTTCTGGATTAGAGTTTTCGGTTTCCGACGCTTCGCCTCTTGATCTCGGCGAGCTATCTCTTCTTTTAGCCGTTGAATCTCCGTAGTTTGATCGTCCATCTTTCTGACACTCGACCTAGTATTATACTGCCGAACTCTTTGATGTTTTTTCTTTGGCCGGACTATCTTGATACCTTTATTATTAGAAGACCCATAAATTAGAGATACATCCACAAATATATTTTACAATTTTATTACAATGCCATAGGAACATGGAACACACAAAACAACCCGGAATCTTCCATCGAAGTTTTATGAAATTCACTTCCCACATCCGGATTTTAACTGCCCCAAACTAGTGTCCAATTAAAATCCTTCAGTTGTTGGCGTGCGTGAATATGCATGATGAATGCATGGTGAATGCTATGTGAGAATGCTTATAAACTCTGGGAGGACAACTTAGAAGATCTTCCGGAATCCTCCACCAAGATCTTGTAAACTGTCCCTCCCATGTCCGAATTTCAATTACCACCATCCAGTATCTAATTGAAATTCTATGCATGCAAATTACAAAGATCCATTACGTAGCATCTTTAAAGATAAAAGCAAAGACATTTGATTAATAACATGATTTTTAAAGAGTCTTAATACATCCATCCATAAAGGGTTTAGTACATCATTTTTCTTAATCATCCTGCCAACATATCAAACCATGATTATAGAACTGAATGATCATCCTATATTGTTTTGCAGCGTCCTCTAGGAATTTAGCAAGTTCTCGCCCACAGCGATCAAAAGGCATCACAGCAGGTCGAAGCCACTTTGCCCTTGCCTCCATTAGCTCAGCTTGTCCAATCATCCTACCCATGTCCGTAAGAAGCTTTTCCATGTCATCCAGCTTCGCCAGGCACTTCTCTTTCCAAAGTGTGCATCTACATCATTCCCCTCTTTCAGAACCTTATACTTTTGATGGATGTAGCTGTAAGTTGCCCGGAGCTCAGCCAAATCTTCCAAAGCCTTATTGCGTTCCTTTGCATTAACCCCATTTGCTTCCTTAATGATCTTTAGCTCTTGCTCAACCTTTTGCAGCTTCTCTTGCAACTGACTTCCTTTCAAAACCTCGTAGGCTTTTTCCAAACGGAGCTTAATATTCTGTTCTGTCAACACCGCAATGTGTTGGAGATACTTTGCTTCCCGGTCACTCGCATCTTTCTTATGCTTCTTCATTTCCTGCTCATGGTCCCGATGCAAGAGTTCCACCACCTCCCTGTTAGCTGCAGCTTCCAATTTCAACTCTTTCGTTGCCCTCTTCCAAGATCTGTTTCTACTCTCGGACACCTTGAAGTTCTCCTTGTGCAACTCCTTCTCCAGTTCTAGGTCATCTTTGCCAATCTAAACTTTCTCGTGCAAACCCTCCACTTCTTGCTGTTTTAGGGCAACTTGGTTCTCGGCTACCCTGACCTTTTCCTTGTACATCTCTCTTTCCTTCACCAACTCTGATTTCTCCCGAATCAATCTTTGTTTATCCATATCCATTTCTTTTATTACCGCTCCTTCTCTCAACCTCTTCACTTCGAGTGACAATGTGAGCACAATATCCTTACCATCAGGTCCCGTGGGATAATTCGGGTCTCTTATGGGGGGTAAGACCAAATTCTTGGTCCTCATCTTCTGCCATTCCGGGTACTCAAGCTCTGCTCTATCTGCGTATATCCCGGTGCCTATAAAATGGGCCCTCTTATACTTTTGGACCAATTCCTTTGCTCTGAGCTTATCCTTAGCTGTCTTGAACTCAAAATCGTTGTTGTTAAGCCCATTAGTGAGGGGAACATACTGTGCTGACCCGAGCTGTCTCCGTACCATTAGAGGTGAATAGCTGGTGGCACCGGTAAGTCCCACTAAAGGAAGCCATGGTTCCTCATTACTCAAATATCGCGCCTCATGCTGCTCCATAAACTGAGCCTTCCAGTCCCAACCCTGTGGTGTCAGTACCCGAAACCATTCAACCCACTGATTGACCATTTTCTTTGGTGGCCATTTGCTTGCTTGGTATGCTTGAATCGGTCTCTTATGAGTGTCTTCATGGCAGAACGGATAACCTTTCACAGCCCCGAAATGACTTCTAAACCATAAACTTAGCAATTGGGCGCATCCCCTAAAGCGACCCTCCCCTTTTCTTCTACAATGATGTAGGGAAAGCATGGTTTCAACCATCGTACTTGACGGGTCACCTCCATGAGTCACCTGCTCAAACAAATCAATGGTTGCCCCATTCACATGCCCGAGTTCCATAGGAAACAATACCAAACCATGTATGAGCAGAGCGAAGACCTTCAAACCCTTATCTTCGTGTAGACTTCTTTTTGCAAATTCTATAAGGGGAACGGCCGCTATCCTTTTTCCTTCCATTTGAGCTCTTCCCCTAGTTATCTCCACCTTTTCACCAAGGATCTTTTCCAGATTACTATCCCAGGTTGAATCTTTATTGGGCCAGTATACCTTTCCATCTGGTTCCACACCAATCTGCATCATATCTCTATATTCTTCTACTGTCGGGGTCATATCCACCTCATTAAACACAAAACATCTGTACGAGGTGTCCCAGAAATAAATGGTTGCCTTTACGAGATTCTCATCGACCTCCACGTTCAACAGATCCCCAATATGACCGTACAAGCTCTCAAACCTAGCCTTCCGACTGCTGGTCATTTCTCCTCAAATCTGCTTAAGCTCAGTTAAATTACTGTTCTGCTGCAGTGACAAACTGACTGCTTCTGGTAAAACCGGTACAAATCCTTCAGTCAGACAATCCCCTCTTCTTTTCTGTTCGGCCACAAAGAACTTCTTAATGTGCTCATGTGCTTCCCACGGAAACTGCCCCTCCTCGATGGAGTCTCCCCATGTATTCTTACTCAAACGATTCTCTCCTTCATCCTGAGAATGCTACGGAATGGATCCCTATATGCAATGCAAAAGAAGTGCAGAAAAAAGAATGAAACAAAAACAAGACAAAGAAAACAAATTAGTAAAACCAAAAGAACATAATCTCGAAATTGCGGTAACATAAATAAATAAGTGGCCCCCACTTATTGTAACGTAATTTAAAAGCCAAGAAACCGGGCGAAAAAAGCCCTGGGGCAGGTGGTCTCCTATTTGCGAGTAATGTCATTACTCGTTCTATGGTTCAATTTTCAAAAAGTCAGCGAAAAGTAAAAGGTTGGAAATGTCCCTTCTTTGTGTCCTATTGCACTCATCCTCACGGGTTTGGCTTTATACAGGCTAGCTTTCTCATTTCTATATGCTGAGCTTCGGTTAGACCTCTAAAGGTTCCCAAACTGTCCTTACTGACGTCCACTTTAGGCTAGTAAGGCCCCCGATTCTCACCCATTATAGGCTCATCGAAAAGGGTTCAATCCAGGTGGAGGCATTTCACATAACCCATACGGGGATCTTAATTGACACCATGAAGGTTAGCTAATCTGCCCCCGAGCTAACGGTGGAAAATTCAAGCTCCGGGTTCGAGCTGATGCATGCAATGCAGAAAGTGATGTGGTGCAGAAGGGACGTACAAACCTTTACCATTGCCAACATACTAAGCCAAAAATCCCCCCAACCTAACCCAAACTAGCAGCTGACCACCAATCAAATCACAACACGAAAAACACAGTTAAGCAATAAAAGCAAGTATAAACAATGAACACTAAAAAAACAACACAATCAAAGAAAAGAACAAAATGCAACCAATTATTTATTAAGATCCTAGATCTTGTTAAACTGAGTGAGGCCTGACTCTCTAAGGTCCCCAGTGGAGTCGTCAAGCTGTCGAATCGTTCGGGTCCGGGGAACCCTGTCGAAACGACGTTGGAAATGGAGTCGCCACTAATCAAAATTATAAGGTGTGATTAGTCACCTAAAGGTCACTTAAGCTAAGTAAAGTCCATAACTCGGTAATGGATCCACTAAACCTAAGGTCCGGTCTTTGTAACCTAAATCTAGGGAGTCGATTACGCCTGGGGAAGGATTAGCACCCCCGGAGAGCCCGTCAAGTGACGGTACCTTTTAATCTAACTAGATCTACTAGGTCAAAGGAAAAAGGTCGCTTTTAATCCTAATCTTGATTATTATTAGAAAAAGGTTATAAAAGAAAATAAAACCATTTTAAGAACCAATGTCGAGAATTCGAAGAATGTAATCGAACACCGTCGATCAATTCTGTCTCGATTCTCTTTCACTGTTTGTTCTCTTGTTGAGTCCTCCGCACCGGGAAGAAATTTTGAAAAGGCTATGATAAAATCTTTTTTCATTTTTGAGTTTGAAAAAAAAACTTGATCAATTTTATTAATTTCCAAAATCTTCTTTTGAGTTGCTTAATTAAAAACATTCTTTTTTGAAAATGCTTACCTTGAGAACTCTTAAATTGCCCATTTCTTAATTTTGAAAATCAAATAAGAGAACATGGTTTGAGGAAAAAACCTTTTTTGAAAACACCTTTTATTGCTTCTTTTGATTTTCTGATTCTCACTTTTTTTGGATTTTTCCTTTTCCAATCTCTAAATTAATGCATGTATGCAAATGATGATGCAAAGTCCAATTATTAAAGTCAACTCGCGTAACCCGGGTTTTTGAAAGCCCTTCCCAGGATATATGCTCGGAGCCCCGACGCATCCCGAAAAGAGCCGTCTCATCCTCAGAGACATTCAGTGGCCCCGAAAACTCGATCACTCACTGAATGCCCCTTCTTCGGAAGGGTTATGGTTTTTAACTAAATTAAAGGTGGTATGAAATGCAGGCAGATATATTCAATGGCAGATAAGTGTGACATGCATGCAACTAATTACTACTCTAAATTACTAAATTATTACAAACCAAGGGCAAACCGGGCCAATTAATAAGTTAACTATAACCAAAGAGAGAAAATAAGACTTATGGGCCGGACTGGGCTTGCTGGGGACCTTTCTGCACACTAGAGAAAATGATCAGTAATATTCAGGCAATAACACACAATTTGTACCATATCGAGGCAAATCAAAGATCTAAATAGACCAAGTGATAACCATCATCCCAAAAATTCTTAATTACTTTCTAAGTCATTCATTATTTGTGAAAATTAGGTCTTAATTCCAAGTTAAATTTCCTTTAAATTGAAATTAGCCCAAAGTGTCGTACATATCATCCTTAAGCTAATTTCGAGTAGAGAAAATCTTTACTTTAAATTAAGACCCCATTTCCCAAACCAAAATTAACTCAAATAATTAATTTTCTACTTTCAATTTGGGCAAACAAGCATATCCACACATGAATCTCATATTTCAATACAAAAGCAATTTAATCAAAAATTCATGGCGTTAGATTAAAAGATCATTTTTAAGTTGATTTAAAAATAAAAATCCAATTTTGACATCACACACTTAAATTGACCAAAAAGATACATCCTTTGAAACATAAACACCAAAAATCATGCATTTTCCAATCAACATTGCAAACCCTATCCAACAATATCAACCCACCAAATAAAAACCTAATTTTAGGCTAATGAGCCTAATCCTAGAATAAATCATGACCCAAATAACTTAATCTGAACTTATGAACTAACACAAAAATCAAACTTTAACTAACCAAAGCATTCAAGATTAAAAGCTAGGATTTTTATTCCTACTTATCATGGAAGAGACCAAATAAATAAAAGAAAAACCCTCCAATTTAGCATCTTTATAAGAGAAGGAGTCTAAACAAGTTTCAATTTAAAGTAATCACACCCAAACAAGCCTCAAATTGCAGAAATCAAGTATAACCAGCCTCAAATTGCATCAATCCAGTAATATTGAGCCTAAATTGAAAAAGATGGCAGTTGACAGGCCCGAAATTGCAAGAATTAAACATGGCAAGTCTTAAATAGCAAAAATTGAAAAGCAAAAGGATGAAATTGAAAGGAATTACAAGAACACTTACCTACACGGCGTCGTTTTGGAAAACAGGGACTTAAGTTGCTGATTTCCCTTCTTCTTCCACTTTCTCGCACCTTTTTGCTTCACACTCCAAAGCCTAGCCGCTCTTCCAAATCTTAGATCACACCTCGTCTGCAACCCCAATCTCGACCTGCCTTCCTTTGTTTTTTCGATCCCCGACCTCGAACCAGTCAATAAGGGTCCTAAACCCTTTCGAGAGTCGTGGTTCTTTGAGAAGAAAGCTGAAATTTTTGCGTACAAGTATGGACTGTTTTGGTGATAAGGTGGGGCGATCTTCTGGCTTTTTCAGTGGGGGTGATTGAGTCGTTTTTTTGAATGGAAAAGGGGAGAGTTTTCGATGGGCAAGGAGAGGCTTTTTCTTTTTTTCTGCAAGTATCGATCTCTTTTCTGTTATATGTGTATAAGGAGT
>AWUE01022350.1:0-36904 GCA_001974825.2 Corchorus olitorius
ACTTCGAGGTTAGTAACCTCAATTTTCTAAAAACAATTACCCTTGAAAATCTATTATAACCCACAATGACCCTTGATGTATATCTATGGCACTACAATCTTTTGAGTAATGGAGAAAGAGAGGAAAACATAAGCCTATAGAAAGAAGTAGTTATAGAAAGTGAAAAATAGTAAGTGATTAAAACTACTTTGATTATGGCTACTTAAGAATGATGATACTTGTTATGTCTTGATTTTTGAATTTAGTATTATTATTATTCTTTGTTATTTTGATTTCATGATTGAATTGATTCTTTGATGAGTGTGTGAGTTCAAATTGATCTTTAGAAAAATTGATTTTTGTTTAACTAACACATTGATTTGCTAAGCGACTAGCAAAGTTCAATTGTGGGGGAAAATATGATCGAGCCAAAAACAACCCTATTTTCATGGCTATTTTATTATGTTTTTGGATCAATTTATGCTTAAATATATGTTATTTTGTTAATATTTGTGATTTGAGTCTTTATGAGATGTGAAATTGATAATTTGATAATTTTCACTACTTTTGGAGCTATTTTTATGACTTTTTACACAGATTTGAGCAAAGCAATTTTGAGCATAGATTTGGAGATTCGAAGTTCGTGTTTGAAGACCATTTGAAGATAAATTGAAGACTTGAAGACCATTGAAGATTTATTTCAAGAAGCAAGGATTGAAGATTGAAGCTTTAATTGAAGACAAGTCATAGATAAATTCTCAAGCTTTGGTATTTATGGATAATTTATGTGGGAAAATACTCAGCCCATATAAAATATTAATTGGAATTAAAATCTCAATTAATGACTCCTAAATCGAAGGAAATATTCAAATCCCGTAGATTCCCGATTTTAGTCCTAACAGGATTAGGATTCATGCGCAGTTTTGGTAGAAAAATCATAACTTTCTGCTTAGACCTCCGATTGAAGCCCATGAGTACTCGTTGGAAAGCTGACTCCGAGATCTACAACTTGCTTTTGAAGTCCAAGACCCAGTTCTACCATCTTCAAGCCCAAAAATGCAGTTAAAGTCACTGCACGAATTCAGCAAAATTTCAGGATCCTACTTTAACTTGGATTCTACTCTAGGATGACTTTTAATCTAACTTGGAGTCCAAGTTAGACCCAAAACCGACTTAGACCTCTTTCCAAGTTAGGATTGGATTTTCTAGGATTATTTCCACTATAAATAGCCACCTTAGGTCTAGGTTTTTGATGTATGTAGATCTAGAGATTTTATTTTGAAGAATTGTTGAAGATTTGGAGGAGTTTTGCCCTAGGAGCCGCCGGCCCCTCTACTTCCCATCCTTAGATAAGTTTTTCTTCTTTTCTTTGGATGCTCACTCAATTCATGAGTGAGTAATCCTTTTATTTTCTCCAATGTAGAATTTAATTGATCTCTTGACTTATATCAAGGTGAGATTTTGTGCTTTTATATGAAAATTAATTGGGTATTTCTTAATATCTCTGCATAAATTCTTTGTTGCTTGTTTTGATAGATTGAAGCTAGCACTTTCTTGATAAATTAAGTAGCATTAGCTAAATTAAATCTTGAAGGATCTTCGGATTTAGTTGTTTGGTAGCAATTGGAAGCGAAGGATCTTCCTTCCAAGGGATTTAAGAATCTTTGACCAATTTCTAATTGCCCATTGTGCTTGTAAATTACTAGATTTTAATGCTTTATTCTTGAGTAGTTATCACACTGGATCAAGAGGTAATTATTTAAAGAATAAAAGGGATAATTCACACTGGATCAAGAGCTTTATCTAATTAAGGTAATTTAGGATTAAATTCCAAGCAAGCTATCCATTGTTTTCATAATCTTTAGATATCAATGATCCAGGGTATTGTTGTCAAGAGGGATATTAATTCTATGCTGGAGGTTTCTTTTAATTATTTTCTCAATTTATTCTCTGCTTTCTGATTAATTGTTTTCTTTAATTTTCTTGATTACGTTCTTAGATAATTTTAATTGCTAGATTGGTTTAACCTAATTTTACTCTCAAAATCTTCTTTATTTTATTTGTTTGTTTTAAGAAAAAGAATAACAACCTTTCTCTCTGTGGGTTCGACCCCTACTTGCCCTAACTATCTTTAGTTAGAAATTGTTGGGATTTTTATTTTTATGATTTGCTGACGACCGATCATAAATTTTGGCGCCGTTGCCGGGGAGATTGTTTATTTTCTTTTTCTTTTCTTTTTCTATTTGATTTGCACTTGATCATCTCTGTTTTGTAGGAAAAATCCAATGGAGCAACAACGTTCGTTACGAGAGCTGAGTTTCAACTGTGAATTGCCGCCACTCTGCATTGACTATTCAACAATGGATTTGTCGTACCAGCTGAATCCTGGAGTGATCCGCATGCTGCCTATTTTTCAAGGAGAGTCTCATGAAAATCCTCATGAGCACTTACAAAATTTCTTTATAAGGTGTGCTGCAATCACTAGGATTTGCTGACGACCGATCAATGGGAGACGACTTGGGCCTTGCGATGTATGTCCATGAGGTATTTTTCATCTCATGGGCAGATGACAAGTAATTTTCCTTTTTTACTTGTTTGCCTCCCTAGCAGGTAGCAATATCAAAGGAAACTGCTTCCGATTGATTTTCTCTGCCACTCACCCATGTAGGGGCGGTACATGTGGGATTTTAAATAATAATTATTAAAGAAAATAATTATTATTTATTAATTAATTAATTTCAGCCCTTGCAATTAATTTTCAAGACTTTCCTAATTCAATTTGAATCAGGGTGGTGCAGAAACCTAGTTTCTTTAGGATTTTTGATTAAATCCTAACCACACATCTTGATTAGAATTATGTTATGACCAATTTACACTCAATTGTAAATTGAGGTATAAACAATGCCCCCCAAGCTTAAGTCCTTGAATTAATAGAAATTAAGCTTGTATATAAGGAAATTGGTCTTGGACCGAAATATTTCCTCTTAATTCTTAGCCAACGTCGACACCCCTCCTTGGTACCATACTTAGCCAAATTTTCCAGCAACTTTTTCAAGCTTTAATGGCTTCCAAAGATCAAGGTAGCAACAAAAATCATCACCAAAAATCATCACTCATGCCAAGCAATTCAAGCCACGGCTCCTTGTTCTTGGAGGCTTCCAAATCCTTGGAAAGAATCAAACAATTTGGATCAAACTCCCATGATGGCAGCTCCCAATTGACTCAAGCAAGGCCTAAGCTCAAGTCCATGGTGATTGACCCCAAATCGGCACAAAATCAAGGTAATTGCTCATGAACTTTTTAATTTTTGCACTTAAGTTCAACAATTTCCTTTATGCCGCCAACCCTAGCTCCAATTGCCATGATTAGGTCGACTTTGATGATGATTTTGGTATGATATGGCTGCTGTAATTTTAGGTAAAATTTTGATTTAGAAATCAAATCAATTTAGTAAAGAAATTGGCAAAAATCCTTAGTAAAAACTACATAGTTTTCGGTCTAGGACTTGATTTTTGCCATAGATCTTTAGGTGAACATGTTGCTGCATGAAATTGGGATTCCATGGCATGAAATCATGTTGATCATGTCGACATAGGGGCTGTTTTAGTCGACCCCCAATTTCCCTTCCTTAGGCGCAAATTTGTGGCCTTATTTGGCTAGGATTACAAATACTATTAGGTCTAGGACTTTAGTTTAGCCAAATTGGATTAGGATTGGGTATTTTCCTTATGAAATTAGGTTAGAATTAGATCAACCCTAAACCCAATTGGACAAGGACCATAAACCCTAGCATGTCGCGGCTCCAATTGATGAATTTTTAATTTTGGGCGGCAATTTCAATTTAGTCTCTAGGGTTTATGTGATTTTTGTAATTTTTGGCCAAATTGATTAAATTAGCCAATAATTCAGGGGATCAATCATAAAATTAAGTCCTAATTAAAAGTATAGGAGCCTTAATTTTTACAATTTCAGTGCCCTAGTATGTCGTAGCCCCCTAATTGCATGAATTACAATTTGTGCGGCATAGTATTAGGTTTTTAGGTTCAAATTCTTGCTAATTTTGTCTCAATTGATAAAATAGGCCAATAATTAACACTAAATCAGGTCCTATACACATGAAATTAGGTTTAATTTCACACGTGCACTACCCAATTTGATAGAATTTAGAAACCCTAGAGTGCCGAGCCCTTAATTGCACAATTTGCAATGTGGGCGGCACTCAATTTCACCATATCCTTAGGGTTTCGGCCAAATTGCTTATTTTTAGCCAATTATTTACATCAAATCAGGTCCCAAACACATGCAATTAGGTTTAATTTCACACGTGCACATCCCAATTGATGAAATTTAGAAAATCCTAGCTTGTCGAGCCCTTAATTGCAAAAATTGCAAGTTGGGCGGCATGCTCTTTAGGAATTAGGGTTTGAGTTAGTTAATTTTGGCCAAATTAGTATACTTAGCCAAAATTGAAATTTAGGTTTAGGTTAAATTAAGTTTAATTTCCTAATTTACCAAAAAACCTTGAATTTTAGCACACCATGATCTTAGTTGAAAAATTACAACTTGTATAGTATACACATTGATATTTTCGGCCTTAGTGTAATTTTATGGCCAAAAATTATTTTTATTTTCTTAAAAAATATTACCACAATTATTTTTGGCAGCCATAATAATTATTTTTGCCAAGAAATAAAATTGGGTAATAATTTTAAGGTGGTAAAAATATTTATTTTCACCAACTTATTAATAAAAATTGTGTTCTAACATCTTTGTTAATTTTTGTAGGAGAACTTGTGACATCCTCTGAGGAGGAGAGAACTCTTGACCTTGTGAAAAGACTTGTTGCTAAGTCTTATCATGAGATAGAGTTTCCCAAAGATGCTCTTGCCCCTTTCTTCACTGGTTTTCCTTCAGCTGAGATGAATGACTGATTCCCTCTGCATCGAGGTGGCCTGCTTCCTCTTCAAGGATATGATTATGACTTCTGCAAATGGGTTAACAAACTTCAGTCATGGGCCTACTGTCCAACCGAGTGGGGTGCCTGGGTGGATCGTATAGTCATGTATCGTGAAGAACAACTACGTGAACAAGACTTGTTGTCATTTGTCTTGTTGTCAAAGCAAGAATTCTCCTATGATGGTGCCTTGCTTGCTGCTCTCAGTTCCTTTTGGAATAGGTGTTGGAATTACTTCCTTCTCCCATGTGGGCCAATGTCGGTAACCCTTCTAGACATAGCAGCAATCACAGGCCTCCCTGTGGATGGCGAATGGGTGTCCTGCGCCACTCCTCTTGATGAAGCTGAAGATTTGCTCTATTCCATTTCTTTTAGTGACAAACTTTACTTCAACAAGTTTATTTCTGAGTATGCTCAATCCACCTATGCTCCCCTTGAGGCTAAGGAACTCACAGCTTTCATGCTCTGCCTGATCTGCAAGTTCATTGTTTGTCCTCCTTCACGTGTCTGTCTTGCTGAGTACCTCCACCTTGCTAAGCTCATGGCCTCAGGGAAGAGATTGGCTCTTGGTTAGTTCGTGTTGGGGAATATTTATCGTGGCTCATACAACATTACTCAGAGTGTTGACAAAAGTATTCATGGTCCTTTGTGGATTCTTCAAGTGTGGGCTTGGATGTACTTTCCTCAGCTATCTTCTACTCGTCATGCAGCTAACCTCGTCACTCGGTGTTATGGTGACTCGGTGTTATGGTGACTTATATGGAGGTGTTGTGCATATCAACAACAATGTGAACAATGTCTTCCATTCCTTGTGGAACCTGAAAGATCAAGAGTTCTTTCTCTATTCTCGGAGGTATTTTGGCCCCTCATGGTTCCAAGAAACACCTACCAACGAGAGTGTGGATGTTGTGAAACAAGCATGGAGAAACTTCTGCCTGCCCATTGACCTTTGTTTTCGCGTTGAAGTAGATGGGAGGGTCAAACCCGGGTTTGAAGCATATTGTCCCCTTCTACTTGGTAGACAACTTGGATTCATTCAGCAAATCCCTTCACCTCCTCACTTCTCAATGAACAAGTGTTGTCATATGAGACCTTCAGTCCTCGAGAAAGCTTTCTTTGCAAGATGTCATGAACATGCTGAGAAACAAAGGTAAGAGCCGGATTTTACCATCTTTCCTTTCTTATCTGAGGCCACTCCAAACTTTGTTGCTTGGTGCTCAGAGATATGGAAGAAAATTGGTAGTGAGGACGTATCTCACATTGCTGCAAGACTTCATTTTCCACCTGGTAATCTCTGTTACTTAAACTTTTAATTCGTAGTTTAAGCTTTTTACTGACTCTCTCCTCTTTTAGGTGATGCTTTTGCACCTCCCAAAAGGGATGCCAATAAAATGGCAAAGCAAGTAATATAGAAACGTGTTGTTTCATCCCGTGAGAAGGATTCTTCAGAAACCTCTGCTTCGAAGAAGAAGAAAGCTATTCCGAAGTCTGGTGGTTTTCCTTCTGGCGACCTGATGGACGCATCTCACTCTGATAGTCAGAATGTTCTCTCTCTAAAGACCACAAGTGGACCACTCAATGTAGCGTCATCTCCTTGTTCACCAGCCGTTTCATTGGATCATGTCACTTACGTAGATCAAGGAGATGTTCCTTCTTCATCAACAAGTTCAACCCTTGAGATGGCCGCATCCTTTTTTCTCGAAGACAACTTCTCTTTAGGTGACATAGATCTTTCAGTGCAAACAAGTGGAAAAGACTTCATGAACGACTTGGAAAACATAGTTTCCAATTCTCACGGAGTATGTTCTAAGAATACTACTGAAGCCATCCTTCCAATCTCTATGCTTGTTCTAGTCAGTGAGACAGCCAATAAGAGTGTGGAAATTGAAAATCCTTTTCCCATTGCTGCACCTCCTGTTTCAATGACTGCTCCAATTGCCTCTTCCTCCTGTTTTGGCTGACGCGCCTCTCCTTCAAAGATGCAAGGTTCTCAAGGAACTCACATCTAAGCTTCTACCAATGGACTATGAGACCTCCTCTGGAGATGTTACTTAGGTTCCTTCTGATGCACAACTGAAAGAAGCCTTTGATGAACTTTGCAAGTTTACTCTGAAAGCAGATGCCGCCATTCTTCCTGCCCAGAAGGAAGCTATCTATTCTCATGCTCGGACCTGGTCACGTTCGCTTGAAATTGAGGATGATGACGCTCAATTCTGGAAATATTTTCCAAGATTTTTTTATGCCTTCCTCACGAGGTATAATCAAACTCAGAGCCACTTCGATCAATTTAATGCGAAGCACAAGAGATACAAGGCTCGTCAAAGGACTCTAGATGACAAAGTTTCGGCCTTGTATCATTCAGTGGCGCCTTTTGAGAGGGAGTTTGCTATTGATGATGAAATCAATGATTACTTAGCAAAGGTGAAAGCTCTTCAGCTAGAAAAAGCCAAACTTGCCCAGAAGCGTGAGGTGCCTTCTAATCATAAGTGTGAAGAAATCTACTGTGAGGCCAACATCCTTCTCAAGGAAAAAGATGACTACCTAGTTGTTGTTGCTGAAAGAGATTTCCTTAGAACTCTGCTGGATAGCATGGATAAAGAGTTTGAAGTATGGAGATCACTTCTTCCTGAGACCTTTCCCCCTGTGACTGCTGAAAAGGAGAAAGAAGGAGAGTGAATTATAATTTTGTTTTTACTTTCAATTTCCAAACAAGTTATCTTTTGTTTTGAATTGGTGGCAATGAGTTTTTTGCCAACTTTCATATTAGTGGCTTTTTTTTATTTTAGCCATCTAATTTAAACAAAATTCTTTGTTAATTTAATCTTTTGGTCTTATGACTAAAACCACAAAGATCAAATACTTGGAAATTATTTTAGAATTAAATTGTCAATAATACTTAGAATTTTCGGCAAAATATCCCAAAAATAGTTGGAAAATTCGGCCCCCTCCTTTTGACTAAGGCCAAATTTAGAAAAATTAAATTCCACAACACTTGTAAAATTTTAGTGATGGAATTTCTTATTTTTCTTTGAATTTTCGCCACACACTAAGGATATTGGCAAAAATCTGAAATTTTTATTACTTCATAAGTAATAAAAATATTTTGTTTTTATTTTAAAGCCACAAGAATGCAATTGGGGTGGCTGAGTCCACGAAGCATGTAGGTTTTATACTTCGGTGAAGCATGTGGCTGTGAGTTGAGTCATAGCCACATCATCTAATTCCTCCTCCATGTCAAACTCACGATTTGGATCAGATTTTGCCTCCCAAGCAATTGGATAGTACTTCTTCAAATAACGCCCATTGATGAACTTTCTGTGGGAGTCACCATCTTCAGTTTCTAACCAGTAGGCACCATTCTTAAGTACTTTCTTGATACGGAATGGTCCTTCCCGCTTGGGAGACCATTTTCCGCGTTTCTTAGAACCAAGAGGCAAGAAAGCTTTCCACACTAGTTCGCCTTCGATGAAACTTCGTTTACGAACTTTCTTATTGTAACTTCTTTTTGCCTTCTTCTTCTGTGCTTGCAGGTGATTTAAAGCATCCAACCTTTCAGAGTCAAGGTCTTCAAGCTCAATCATCATGGCATCATTGTAATCATACCACTGCAAGTTGTTTTGGAATGCAACTCTGGCTGACTAAGCCAAAAGTTCCATAGGAACCATTGCATCATGACCATAGGTGAGGCTGAATGGACTCACACCAGTACTTGAGCGTTATGACATCCTGTATGCCCACAGGGCCTTAGGTAAGACTCTATCCCATTTACCGGGTTTGTCTTTTATCATTTTTTCTATAATCCATATCATCACCTTGTTAGAAGCTTCGGCCTGTCCATTAGCCTGAGCATAGTATGGCGTTCTTAGTGAATTTTAGGCCAAATTTTTCTTCCAAACTCCTTGTGATCTCACCATCAAAGTTAGTACCTTGATCGGTAGTGAGAGTTTCTGGAATTCCAAAACGGTAGATGATATGTTCCTTGATGAATTTCTTGATGTCATTATGAGCTATGCCATTTAGAGCTTTTGCTCCCACCCACTTGGTGAAATAGTTTGTGGCAACTATAATAAAGCAGACACCTCCTTTGGCAGGTGGGTAGATCTTTCCAATGAGATCAATTGCCCATCCTCTGAATGGCCAAGGCTTTATTATAGAATGTAGCTCTTCTGATGGAAGTCTCCATATAGGGCCATACTTCTGACAAGCTTGGCAACCTTTGGCAAATTCCATGCAATCTTTCATGATGGTTGGCCAATAGAAACCATGAAGGCGTATTAGCCATCTCATTTTCCTACCAGCCTGATCTGCACCACATAAACCTTCATGCACATCCTAGATGACTTTCTTAGCTTCTTGATCGAGCTAAAATTAACCCTATTTTTAAGATCATTTTCCTATGGATTTTACTATTTTTATGTGTGATTTAACCCTATTTTGTTAGTATTTGTGTTTTTAGGTCTTGAAGACAAGAAAAGTGGAAACTTGTAGTTTTTCACTATTTTTGGAGCTCTTTTGATGACTTTTTGCACAAATATGGACTTAGCAATTTGGAGTGAAGATTTGGAGATTCGGATTTCGTGTTTGAAGATTTATTGAAGATAAATTGAAGATTTGAAGACCATTGAAGAATTATCTCAAGAGGCAAGAATTGAAGATTGACCTTAAATCGCGAAGGATTGAAGACAAGCTATGAAGAAGGCCGGAAGCTAAGGAATTTTGGATATTTTATATGGGATAATAATAATACTCAGCCGATATAAGCCTACAATTGGAATTAAAAATCCAATTTGTGCCTCCTATATCCAAGGAAATATCCAATTCCCGCATATTCCCGCTTCTAGTCCTAACAGGATTAGGATTCAGCGCAGTCTCGGTAGAAAAATCATAACTTTCTGCTCAGATGTCCATTTTAGGCCCGTGAGTAATCGTTGGAAAGCCAACTCTGAGATCTACAACTTTCCTTTCAAGTCCAAGACCCAGTTCTGCCATCTTTAAGCCCAAAATCGACGTCGAAGGTCCTGCATGAATCCAGAATTTTTCAGTATCCTATTTTGACTAGGATTTTGGTTCTAGAAGACTTTTAAGCCAACTTGGAGACCACGTCAGCCCTTAAAACGACCTAGAATCCTATCCTACTTAGAACGGAATTGACTTTCCCCAGCGAATTGTTCTGTTCAGACTGAGCGTTTGGAGCTTTCTTATTCAACTCTGTCCCCAACGATAAGAGCTAAGGTTATATTTCCTCTTGCTATATGATCCCCTCTTTCCTTGTTTTACTTTTCTTCCTCTGGTTGAGCTTGATAAGCGGACCTCGGGGAATCACCTGTTCGAGAAGCTGATAATGCCCCTATTGCTCAGAAGGGTTATTCACTCGGAGTTGTGGGATAAGGAAGGTAGCTCCCCGCTTTCCGCTCATTAGCTGGCGAGTGGGAAACCTGTTGGCTTACATGAACCCTAAACTTCAGCATCAAACAAAATTGAAATTGGAGTTTCCAGGGTTATTTCCACTAGCCACCCCCTATAACACAAATCACATACCTACATACACAATATCTAGATAATTTTCTCTTCTAGTTCTAGTTTTTTTCTTCTAGTTTTAGGGCTAGGGTGTCGTCACCCTCTCTTTGCATAGAGAGCGGCGGCAACCCTAGGTTATTCAAGACGAGGATTTCGCCCCAAGTTCTTGTAAGTTTTCTTATGCTTCTCATGGATTTTGAGTAGCTAAATTCTTTATACTTCTTATCCTTTGGTGAATTTGATCAATTAGTTATGGTGAGATTTGTGTGCTTATAATTTGATGTTTGTTCTTATGCGATGGTTCTTAAATCTCTGCTTTAATCTTATGATCTGGATGATTGTGGATTTAGAACCGCGGCTAATGATATAATCTGATAGATCGAATGCTAAATCAAGCCATGAAGGATCGTTCGGGCTTGATTGTGAGGTAGCAATTGGAGGCGAAGGATCTTCCTTCCAAGGGATTTTTGGATCTGTGGGTGGAGTAATCTGCTCATTGGTTGGTTTTCTTTGTGAAGCATGCGTGAAAAATAAATTATAATTGTTCTTAATGCTTTGTTCTTGACTAATTATCACACTAGATCAAGAGGTAATTGTTTAAAGAATAAAAGGGATAATTCACACTGGATCAAGAGTTTTATCTAATATGCATGTTAGGGTTTCCCTAGGTCAGTTATCAATTGAGAATTAAATATTGAATTCATCTTTTAAATCAATGATCTGTAATTAATTTGATTGATTCTACCATTGGAGAAGAAGTATGCCTTATAATTATTGTTTTCTTTATTAATTGCCATAGTTTAGATTTACTTTTCTTCGCTTTGTTTTTATTGCTTTCTTTATAATTGCTATTTTTAATCCCCTGTTTTTTAAGCAAATCTTTTGAGTGATTCTTGAGGATTTTATCTCTTAGATAAGTCTATTCCCCTTCTCTGTGGGATTCGACCCATACTTGCCCTATCTACTTAGTTAGGTTTTTGTGGGGATTATTTTTATGATTGTTGACGACCGATCATAAATTTTGGCGCCGTTGCCGGGGAAGTAGGAAAAGACTAATCTTAAGGATTTTCTCTTGATTCTGCGTTTTTAATTTAAAAAAAAATAATTTTCTTCTATTTAGTTTTTGCGTTTTTGAAAAAAAAATTGTGTTTTCTAAAAAAAAAATCTCTGCTTTTTGCGTTAAAAGTTTTTTTTTTTGATTTTCTGCTTTTAATTTTTGTTTAAGAACTTTTACTACTAATTTTCTTTTAAGTTTTTGTTTTCTAGAGAAAAAAAAAATCCAATGGAGCAAGAAGCACAATTGCGAATGATTCATGATCGAAAACAGATTGAAGATTGCGAGCAGCTACAAGGAGAGCACCTGCACCAATAATGGGAGAGATTCAACAAATTATGCGATAACCATCCAAACCATGGGTTTTCTGAACAAATCCTTCTTGAGTGTTTCTGTTTTGGTCTAGAACCTTTTAGTATGTACCAAATAGAAATGGCCAATGGTGGAGGTTTTATGCGTAGTGAACTTTTCTTTTTGAAAACTCTTAAGGAGCAAAAGGCGATAATTGAAGAAGAGGTAGCCAAAAGCGCAAGGGAATATCATGGGGCATCGATCGAAGCGACATCATCATGGGAGGAACTCGTCCATCCTAAACCAAGTAAGGTTGAAGGTGAATTTCATGATGTTGCCGACACCCCAATTGTGAAGGAAAATTGAAGAACTGTCAAGTGAAACAAGGGATGCTTTGGAACCATATGAACTTGATCCGCCAAACTTCTTTCAATTTTTCTTTAATGACGATGGTGTTCCTAGCATGGCTAGCGTCCCTACTCCACCAATGGAAGTCCCCAAGATTGAGCAAGAAGAATCAGAAGTACCAAAAGAAGATATCAAGATGGAGATCCCTCTACCTCCTCCAAAATTCGCAGAGCCCATAGAAGAGCCACCAGATGATGAGCAACTTCAATACCCTAAGCTGAAAGAATTAAGTGTGCTGAGTCTTGTTGATGACCAATTTTTGGAACATGTAGATCAAGATTTCTTGGGAATCAACAAGCTGTTTAAGTCTGAATGCTTTGGAGAGATCAAAGATGAAGAATGGATATCCATGGATCAATTCTTTTTGGATGATAAGAAGATTTGCCAACACGATGACACTTTCCAAAGGCGAGATGAGAACAATGCTAATCAATGCCAAAAGCATCCAATGCATTAACCTCTCACGGCGAAAAAGATGGCATTGTCATTCCTAGCTATTCATGGAGTCGCCCTCAACAAAATTGGTGATTTGTTTCCTTATCTCTTCTTTTCACCTTCATATTTTTGTGCTCATATTCTTTCAATCTCATCATATTTGCTTTATGCTTTGAAGTGGTATGATCCACCCTAACAAAGGGAGAGGAAGGAAAGTCTAGCCAAAGACATTAAAGAAAGGCGCTGCTTGGGAGGCAACCCAAGAAATTACTAACATTTTAATTTTCTTTTAGTTTTTTTTCTTTTTCTTTTTAGGATTTCAAGGAAACAAGTCGAACAATTGGAGCTTACGTTTTGAACATTTGTAAAGGAAATCGAATGAAAGCTCAAAGGAGAGGAGCAAAGGATGAAAGCCAATGCACCAAAGGGGATAGCCAAAGGCCAACCTAACTAGCTCGGTTTTTTTATCGAGCCAACCTATTCAAATTATGATCGAGCCAACCACCGGTCATCACCTTGGCAGCCCCGCACCACCACCGGCCATCCACGCCATGCCACCTCTAGCCCGTGCCACATAAATAGAGAAGCTTTCCTAAACTCATCTCCATTCACTTTTTCTTTGCATTGAATTAGTTGTTTGTATTTCTTTTATATGTTTTCTATGCTTTGATTTAGATCTTTATAATGACTCATATGCTATGAATGCCAAGATTGATGCTTTGAATTGCTTGAATTGATTGATTGGGTGCACACTTTCTTTGTGAGTCAAGTATATCATTAGCACATCTATTTAGTCATCACACTTATGAGGGACACAACACACACATGTGCATTCACATTGAGGACAATGTGTCTTTTAATTGTGGGGGAGAGAGTCTAATAGAGAGTCTACATGCAATAAATGAATAAGATCATGTCATATATCCATGAAAATTTTTGAAAATTTTGCCAAAAATTTGAATTTTTCACGCATATATTAATTGATTGATTTAATTATGATTGATGAATGCTTAAAATTTTTAAGAATGTTTTATTCATTGATTTATTGTTAGCATGATATCTTATTTCTTAGAATTAGGTATAATTAGAGTTTTGTGATAAAAACTTATCATTTATTGCTTCTATGATTATCTATTTCTAGAACTTGTGTTTAATCTTGATTGAAATTACAATTATGAAAGTATGTTATGGATATGTCAAGAACAAGTGTGGGGGACTACTTATATAAAAGGGTAGTTAAAAACAAAAATTTTGTTTTCATAAAAAGAAGTGTTGTCATGCAAGAGGAGAAGAGGTATTTCTGCTTAAAAAATCAATCCATTGTTGTCACTCTTTTCTTAAACAAAAGGAGTTAGTAACCCTTGGAAATAGGATAAGAGGCATGGAATTGCAGAAATATTGTCCCTCTGAAAAAAAAATAAAAAAGAAGGAGTCCTTCTAGAGTGCTAGTAGCCTCAAAAATGGGAGTTAGTAACCCCAAATCATAAAACTTCGAGGTTAGTAACCTCAATTTTCTAAAAAACTAATTACCCTTTGAAAATCTATTATAACCCACAGAAACCCTTCATTTGTATCCATAATATGCATTCCTTTGAGTAATGGAGATAAAGATGAAGACATAAGCTTATGGAAAAAAGTAGTTATAGGATGTGATGAATGGTAAGTGATTAGAACTACTTTAATTATGGTTGCTTAAGAATAAAGATGCTTGCTATTACTTGATCTTTTGAATTGAGTGCTCTTATTATTCTTTGTTGTTTTGATTTCATGATTGCATTGATCCTTGATATATGTATGCATTAAAATTCATTTTTCGAAAAGAATGGTTTTTAAAGATCAAACATAGATTTGTACAAAATTTGTTCTGTTTTTCATACTTATCCATGAGTCTATCGAGTCAGTTTAAACATGTTTGTGGGTGTCGTCCTAGTTAAGTAAACCCTCAGGAGACTGTAACTCTTCCAGTGTAGACATACATTGGTTTAAAGGCTTGTGTCACGTGCTAAGTGCCGCCGTACACCTACAAAAGTGGAATCTTTATTTGTATTAGTTTTTGTTTTCTTAGTTTTTATGTATTAGCTTAGGATTATAGGGTCTATTTTGTGCTCTAGCCTAGTGAGTTTTTTTTATTTTTCTTAGTTTGCTAGGGACTAGCAAAGATTTAGTGTGGGGGAAATTATGATCGAGCTAAAATTAACCCTATTTTTAAGATCATTTTCCTATGGATTGTACTATTTTTATGTGTGATTTAACCCTATTTTGTTAGTATTTGTGTTTTTAGGTCTTGAAGACAAGAAAAGTGGAAACTTGTAGTTTTTCACTATTTTTGGAGCTATTCTGATGACTTTTTGCACAATTATTGACTTAGCAATTTGGAGTGAAGATTTGGAGATTCGAATTTCGTGTTTGAAGATTTATTGAAGATAAATTGAAATTTTGAAGATCATTGAACAATTATCTCAAGAGGCAAGAATTGAATATTGAGCTTAAATCGCGAAGGATTGAAGACAAGTTATGAAGAAGCCCGGAAGCTAAGGAATTTTGGATATTTTATATGGGATAATACTCAACCCATATAAGCCCACAATTGGAATTAAAAACCCAATTTGTGCCTCCTATATCCAAGGAAATATCCAATTCCCGCATATTCCCGCTTCTAGTCCTAACAGGATTAGGATTCAGCGCAGTCTCGGTAGAAAAATCATAACTTTCTGCTTAGATGTCCGTTTTAGGCCCATGAGTAGTCGTTGGAAAGCTAACTCCGAGATCTACAACCTTCCTTTCAAGTCCAGGACCCTGTTATGCCATCTTTAAGCCCAAAATCGACGTCTAAGTTTCTGCATGAATCCAGAATATTTCAGGATCCTATTTTGACTAGGATTTTGGTTCTAGGAAGACTTTTAAGCCAACTTGGAGACCAAGTCAGCCCTTAAAACGACCTAGACTCCTATCCTACTTAGAATTGGAGTTTCTATAGGGTTATTTCCACTATAAATAGACACCCCCTGTAACCTAAATCACATACCTACATACACAATACCTAGATAATTTTCTCTTCTTCGTTTTATCTTCTAGTTCTAGTTTTTTTCTTCTAGTTTTAGAACTAGGGTGTCGTCACCCTCTCTTTGCATATAGAGGGGCGGCAACCCTAGGTTATTCAAGAGGAGGATTTCGCCCCAAGGTCTTGTAAGTTTTCTTATGCTTCTCATGGATTTTTCCAAATCCATGAGTAGCTAAATTCTTTATACTTCTTATCCTTTGGTGAATTTGATCAATTAGTTATGGTGAGATTTGTGTGCTTATAATTTGATGTTTGTTCTTATGCGATGGTTCTTAAATCTCTGCTTTAATCTTATGATCTGGATGATTGTGGATTTAGAACCGCGGCTAATGATATAATCTGATAGATCGAATGCTAAATCAAGCCATGAAGGATCGTTCGGGCTTGATTGTGAGGTAGCAATTGGAGGCGAAGGATCTTCCTTCCAAGGGATTTTTGGATCTGTGGGTGGAGTAATCTGCTCATTGGTTGGTTTTCTTTGTGAAGCATGCGTGAAAAATAAATTATAATTGTTCTTAATGCTTTGTTCTTGACTAATTATCACACTAGATCAAGAGGTAATTGTTTAAAGAATAAAAGGGATAATTCACACTGGATCAAGAGTTTTATCTAATATGCATGTTAGGGTTTCCCTAGGTCAGTTATCAATTGAGAATTAAATATTGAATTCATCTTTTAAATCAATGATCTGTAATTAATTTGATTGATTCTACCATTGGAGAAGAAGTATGTCTTATAATTATTGTTTTCTTTATTAATTGCCATAGTTTAGATTTACTTTTCTTCGCTTTGTTTTTATTGCTTTCTTTATAATTGCTATTTTTAATCCCCTGTTTTTTAAGCAAATCTTTTGAGTGATTCTTGAGGATTTCATCTCTTAGATAAGTCTATTCCCCTTCTCTATGGGATTCGACCCCTACTTGCCCTATCTACTTAGTTAGGTTTTTGTGGAGATTATTTTTATGATTGTTGACGACCGATCACTTCTTCATGATCTAGACATCTCATCAAAGATCTGTCTAAGTCTTTCCGATATAATTCATCAGCTAAGATAGTGTAGTGCACAGCCAAAGTCCTTATCCTCCTACTGACCCTTATTGATGGATTTTGGAGATATTCTAGGAATGGTTGGCGCCAATCATCAAGCCTGTGTACCAGGTTGTAAACTTCAAACACATTGTCCCTAGTAAATGTTGAAGGCATGCTCCTCTTCTCAACATTTACCACCTTCTTCCAAATATCATCTTGGAATACAAGGCCAGATGCAAGTTGTGCAACAACATTTGCAGATTCATTTCTATGTCTGGGGAGATGTTCTATTCGTACATCATCAAATTTTTCTAACAATTGCACTGCCACTGCATAGTAGGATAACAATAATGGGCTTGTGCAATTGAACTCTCTGGTAAGCTGGTTAATTACCAGGAGAGAATCTCTTTTGATGTGTACTGTGGATACTTTCATTTCCGTGAGCAATTCTAAACCAATGACTAGTGCCTCATACTCAGCTTGATTGTTAGTACAATCAAAGTCTAAGTGGAATGACATCATGGTATAGTCATCATCAGGGGAGGTGATGACAATTCCTGCACCTGCAGAGTTAGCAGTGCTAGAACCATCAAACTCAAGTATCCATGGTATTAAAGATACCAACATGATAAAGTTTGTATCTTCAAACTCTTCTCCCAAGTCTAAACATTGGTGGTCGGCCAGGAAGTCAGCAGTTGTTTGCCCTTTCACTGCCTTCTGAGGTATATACTTGAAACTGAACTCAGAGAGTGCTAGGCACCACTTGCCTAGTCGGCCTTTAAGGAGAGGCTGAGATAACATGTATTTTACTAAGTCAGTTTTTGAAATAACACAGACATCAAAGTAGAGCATGTAATGTCTTAGTTTTATCGCTGCAAAGTAGAGTGACAAACATAGCTTTTCAATAGAACTATACCGAGTTTCTACATCAGTGAGAGTCCTACTTAAGTAGTACACTGCTTGTTCCTTCCCTTTTCCTAACCCTTGAGCCAACAAACACCCTATGGAAGATGTAGTGGCTGCAACATATAGGTACAAGGTTTTATTCTTCTTAGGAGGAACTAATACAGGAGGCGAAGCTAAGTACTTCTTGATGGCCTCAAAAGCTTCTTGATGTTTGTCATTCCATTGAAATTCCTCCTTGTCTTTCAACCTCAACAGTGGTGAAAACGCCTTGGTCTTACCAGCAGTGTTGGAGATGAACCTTCTCAGGAAGTTGACTTGTCCAAGGAAGCGTTGGAGCTCTTTCTTTGAGGTGGGCGGTTTTGCCTGTATGATGGCTCTTGCCTTGTTTTGGTCTATCTCGATGCGTCGTTGATAAACCAAAAATCCAAGGAAGTTACCTGCACCAACACCAAAAGCACATTTCAATGGATTCATCTTCAAACCATGTTGTCTCATTCTTTCAAATGAGCGCCTTAGATGATCAATGTGGTCAAGGTGGTTGTGTGCCTTAACCACTACATCATCTATGTATACCTCCATGAATTTTCCAATAATGTCATGGAAGATGGCGTTCATGGCTGTTTGGTAGGTTGCACCGGCATTTTTGAGTCGAAAGGGCATGACTACCCACTCGAAAGTACCGATTGCACCTGGACAGCGAAAAGCTGTCTTTGGAACATCCTCCTCTGCTATGTAGATCTGGTTGTAGACACTGTGTCAATCCATGAAGGACAACACCTAATGTTGGGCGGCCCCGTCTACCAGTAAGTCTGCAACAGGCATAGGATATTCATCTTTAGGGGTGGCTGAGTTCAAGTTACGGAAGTCAACACACACCCTGATCTTACCATTCTTTTTAACCACAGGAACTATGTTTGAAATCCATTCTACATACCTTGCGGTACGGATGAATCCTGCTTTAAGGAGCCTTTCAACTTCATCTTTAACTTTAAGGATGACATCATTAGCCATCCTTCTAGGAGGTTGCTGATAGGGATGGTAACCTTCAATGATTGGTAGGCGGTGCTCCACCAAGTCACGACTTAAGCCAGGCATTTCGTCATAGTCCCAAGCGAAACAATCTTTGTATTCTATTAACAAGGCTACAAAGCGTGGCTTGACTTCTTCGGCCAATAACTGACTTATATAAGTCGGCCTAGGCTCTTCTTCAGTACCAAGATTTACTTCAAGTAAAGGATCTTGTACCTCAGCCTTGAGATCATCTTACTTCATGGGAGCAAGGTCAAGTTCCTCCATGGTGATCTCATCTTGTGTATTTTCTACACTTTGATAAGCCGCATTAGCTGATGGGGCGGCTGAGTCCTCTAAGCTTTGGAGCTTCATCTCTAAGGCCAATGTCGACAACTTTTTCAAGGTGTTGTTGGCCAACACAACCTCTCTAGGTTGTGCACTCATGGGATCTCCTCTATGATAGGAGCACATGGAAGCGGCTTGAAGGGGATCAAAGCATCAGGCCGCACAAGATTTTCCATCACCTCTTTCAAGGCTTCTTGTTTGACTTCTCATATGGAGATGAATGGGTATGGCCGGCGATATTTGTCCTGGCCCATGAACCTTACTGGTTTAGTGGTTCCATCATAGAACCTTGCATCTACTGCGTTGGTTTCAACTTTGAATGGTCTGTTGTCTGCCTTGACCACTTCAACTTCTGTACCATTCCAAAACATCAGCAGTTAGTGTAAAGATGATGGGACACACCAGTTGGAATGAATCTAATCTCTACCAAGCAGTATATTGTAAGTTGATGAGGAATCAACTACAAAGAAGGCAGAGAGGGACGTTTTTGACCCAATGGTCAGCTGGGCAGGCAATATGCCTCTTGTCTTCTTGACATTACCAGAGAAATCACTCACAGTGACCTCAGACTTGATCAAGTCATCAGTGCACTTGCCAAGCTTCTTTAATGATGAGAAGGGAATGAGATTCACCGTTGCACCATTATCAACAAGTACCCTGTTGATTGGGATGCCATCAACATGTGCCTTGATATACAAAGGCTTGATGTGGCAAGTGTTTGCTTCATCAGGTTTGGTGAAGATCATGGCTTTTATATCATCTAAGGTGTTGCCCCCCGAGTCTTCTTCATTACTTGAGGGGATCTCAATGACATCTTCACTCTCCTGGGGAGAGGGTGGCTCAAATGATTCCACTCGCTCTTTCAATTTAGCAGCAAATGTGCATGGCAGAGTGATGGTAGTATGGTTAAGATTTGTTGTCAAAGTCCTCAGCAGCTAATGTTTCTTCTTCACTCATGGCGACAGGCTTTTCTTTCGAACTCTCATCACACATGTTCTGATTAGATGAAGTTGGTATGACATCCTCCATGTAAGTGGCGCCATTATCTTCCCAATGTGGAGTCCACAGACTTTCATCTTGGTCCCCTGGGACCTTGTCTACCTTCATGTTAAGCTCTTCGATGAAAACCCTCCTAAGGAGTTGTTTAGCAGCATCATCTATGGCTTATTGTTTCTCGAAAAGAATGTTTTCAGCTTCGATGTGTTCTAATCTCTTAGCTTCAAACTTTTTCCTTTCTTTATCTAATTTTGCTTTTTCAAGCAAAATTGATATTTCCATGGTGGCATGTTCTCCGAGATGTGGAGTAGATCTTGAGTGGCCTCATGTGGTGGCCAGTCTTTAAGTCTTCTAGACAAAGCTTCATAAGGAAACTTGTGGTAGTATGAATCGTCATCAATACTACGGATCTCGAAGTCGTCATCTTCTCCATCTTCATCTCCTATGGCTAATGCTCTCATAGCCAATCTTCTGTATGCAAGGACTGCCTCCTCATTGATGGCGCCTTTGCTTGCTAGTTCTTGGCAAGAATAATCTTCATTGCCATAGACTATGTCAATCAAGGCTTGCCTTCGATCTTGGAGTTCAACTTCTTTCTTACTTAGCTCAAGTGCTTTTGCTTTGAGCTTTGCTTCTTCAGAAAGGATTTTCTCCTTGCATAGCCTTATTCCCATGTCTGCTAGGTCCATGAGAGATATATCCATCTCGTTGGTAGGTGGTGGATCCTTTGAAGGTTCATTTCCACTCTCGTCAACTTGCATGGTGTCAAGTACTTCTTCATTTCGAGCCTTAGCTCTTTTTCGAAGTTCTCGTCTTCTCCAAGTCTTCCTATTCTTTTGAGCAGGGTACTTGGGATGTTGCACTTTTCGCCACACACCCTTTGGAGTGTCTGATGGTGGCTTGACCATCCTTGGTCGTGCATGGTCACCTCTCAGCTTCATCTCTTTTCTCACAGCTGCATGACGATATTCTTCCTTCTTGTGATCCAACCATGGTCTAATCTCACGCTTAGTCCTCTTCGAAAAAGACTTAGAATGAGTTTCGACTTGTGGTTGTTGATCATGCCCTCTCTTGAAAGACCTTTGCACCTTGTGATGGGTAGATGAGTTAGGATGAGAGGAAGATGGCGCCACCTTTGATGATTGTCCTCCATACTCCTGTTTGCTCTGCTTAGGAGGAGGAAAGGTAGCTTCCGGCTTGCCCCCCGAGCTAGGAGTGTGCTTTCCCCTACTTTTCTATTTCCCTTGGAGTGGAGTCTTTGATGAAAACTCCAACTTTCTTTGAATCTTCTTTCTAGAAGAGGTGTCAAGATGTTCCACAGGTTCTTCCTCATCCCTAGATGAGAAAAGTTCCAGCTTCCTCCTTGGTGCTTTAAGCCTATCAGCGGCCATGTTTCGATTCCAAGGCCGATCTGAATGCACACCCAGAGTTTTTGATTTAGCTTTATCAACCAACTTCTTGGCTTTAGCAGAGTGGTGATAAGATTTACCTTCATGTTGAGGGTTGGCTGCCAAGGAGGTGCTTGGAGCCAAGTTCGCCCTTTTGGGAGTTGTTTCCACCTTCTCCTTACTAGCCAGTTGTCCATCCTTTGGGAGGTTGAACGTGACCATGTGGATAAGAGCTGGGAAAGGATTTTTGTCAACTCCCATGTCCTTCTTAGGCGCCTCAGGGAACTTCAAGATTCCCTTTTCTATCTTTTCTTGTACTATGTTTTTGAACACAGTACAGTTGTTGGTTGGATGCCTCCAGGAGTCATGGTACTTGCAGTATTTTTCTTCCTCTGATGTCCTCAGGTGAAGGAAGGACATGTCCAGGTGGTAACTTAATCATACCAGACTTATGTAGAAAGTCAAAGACTTCATTTGTTTTTGAAGTATCAAATGAGTAAGTCTTGCTCCCATCATAAGGTTTCTTCTCTGCTTGTCTCTGGTACATAGCAGCAAACCTTTCCTGGGTCTGAGGGTGTCCTACTCTTGCCTTCACGAGACATGGACACTCAATGGGGCGATCTGCCTTGACCTCAGCTATCCCAAGTTCAAAATTTGG
Organism: Corchorus olitorius; assembly: GCA_001974825.2. Taxonomy (NCBI): domain Eukaryota; kingdom Viridiplantae; phylum Streptophyta; class Magnoliopsida; order Malvales; family Malvaceae; genus Corchorus; species Corchorus olitorius. Next base: position 22,033 of record AWUE01022350.1, read on the forward strand.
CTCTTGATAATAAGTGCCATAAGATGAACTTCTCCTTTCATCCTTTTCTCGAAGAAGAGTCTCATACCTTGTCACCTTGGTTGACATTTCGAAGAAGTCTCTGAAATAAACTCCTTCGAACTTCTTTTGAAGCTCTATGTCAAGTCCATTCTGAGCGAGGCGCACAAACTCTATCTCCTGGAGAGATGTGCGACACCTATTCCTTAGCTTCTTGAAACGAGCTAAGTACTCCTCAGCTGACTCCCTTTTTCTTTGGTAGAGACGTGACAAGTCTGCCATGTAGACCTCAGACTCAGTTCTATAGAACTGTGTTTGGAATAACCTTTCCATCTCCTCCTAGGTTCTTACTGAGTTGGGTGGTAGGTTGATGTACCAAGTGAAAGCTGCACCTATAACAGAATTGGGAAACAAGCGAAGCTTGTGGTAGCCAGAGTTGGCTTCTCCACATTGTACAGTGAAGCGAGCAATGTGCTCCAGAGCCGTCTGCTCACTAGAGGTGCCAAAGAAGCTTGTGAAGTCAGGGACCTTGTACCCACGAGGCAGGGGATAGATTCTATCATACTCCTCAGGGTATGGCTTCTGAAAAGATGGCATGCCTACTCTCCTGTAGGTTGGGCTAATCATGTCTTCAATCATCTCCCTGATGTGGTTTTGATTGACTGGGCCTTGGGCATCAACACCTTGAGGTGGATGGTGTTGATGGCCATTCCTTGCACCATTGCCATTACGATTCCTCACATGGGGTGGTACATAGATTGCAGCTCGAGGACCAACTGGGTTGACATCCTCTTCCACATTATCAGGCGCATGATCAACTGCCTCCTGGTGTCCAGGGATGAGATCAGCTCCATTCTCACCCCTTGCCATTCCCTCCCTATGAGGTGGTAAGTTGTTGTTACCAACTATCTCCACTTGAGGTGGAACTCTCATCTGGTTGGCACCATTATTAGCCAGTGGTGCCACAGGTGGAGCGAAAAGTGCAGGCAGGTTAACTTGTCTCGGATCTTGGGCTATCTGTTGGATTTGCCCCCCAAGTCTATCTTCTACTTGACCAATCTGAGCCAGGATGTTCTCACGGTCTTAAACCATCTGCTCCTTAAATGAGCCATTAGCCTCCTTAAGTTGGTCATGAGATTTGTTCATCTGATCTATAGATCTCATAAGTTGCTGCATCCTTTGTTCTTGTGCCAAAGAAATTTCATTCATGGCTTCAGTGAGGTATTGCAACAAGACCTTTGAATCAGATTCCAACGGTAATTGAGAAGGATCTGCCACGTTTTTGCTTCTGGTTTGCATAACATGGCTAGATCTGCCTTCATCAACCTTAGGTGGCATGTTTACCACTTTGTAGGACTTAGATTGAAGGGAAGGGAAAAGAAAAAGTAAAGAAAATTTTACCCTGAGACGTTGAGAGGACGAGAGATCTGCTGTCTTGTCCTGCTTCAAGTGTCAAGGAACTTGATTTGGTGTGGACCTTTGAGTGAGGCGGACACATTGCTAAGAGACTAGGAAAAGGAGAGCCGGGGATCGCCGGCTATGCAGAGAGACAGAGAGGGAGAGAGTAAGTGTACTTGTCCCACTGGGCGTGCCAAAAATCTCTTGCTAGAGTTTTCGCGGAGAATTCTTTATGACAGCATAAGGGCATGCCAGTCAGTTTGCTGAAATTGACAAAGAGGTTGTAAAGAACTGGATCTGGTGCGCGGAGCAGCAGATTAAAAGATCATAGCGATTTGTGGGGACTAGATCAAAGTCACACCGGAGCATTTAAATCATTGGATCCATGCAAAACTACTTCTCGTAATTGGGTCTTCCTCAAACTGGATCAGATCTAGGAGATATGCTTTGATTGCAATTGAATTTGAAAAGAAAATAACAAACTGATATGTTATTTCTGAATGAAGAACACATGTACAGTGTTTATATGTCCGGAGACAAGATTGAAATAAGAGAAAAACAGTAAAAGAGTGTTTGATTGTCCTAAGACAAGATCTAAACAAGGAAAATATGAAGAACGAGTGATGAACAAGGTGAAAATGGCGTAGAGCTAGAGAGAAAATAAGCACGGAGCTTGGTTTTTTGCGCGGAGCAAGTTTGTAGCTGCAGGAGCTGGTTTTGATTTCTCGGGAGAAATGTTTGAGATGCGGAATCTGGCTGAAACCTGAGAATGGCCTCCCTTTATATAGGGGGCGGCATGGGCTTAAGCATTTAATGGGCTTGCCTTGCTGAGAAAGGCAAAATCCTCCTCCTATGCAGATGACAGCTTCCTCCTTCTTCTGATTGCTTCCAACTATTGGGGAGAGGGGAAAATGGATGTCAGGGCACCACTTTGCTTGGATGGGAGATGGATATCTGCCTCCTGGGTGATTGATGATAATTTCTCTTTCTTCCTATCACAGTGCAGCGAGCCTTCGTTGCTTCAAATCATGAAAATAATAATTAATTAAGAAAATGGCTTAAACCGGGGTGAGAAAGCCATATGTCCTTAATTGAAAAGAATGCAAAAGTTGCAAACGATCTCGGAATTGACCAAAATTTCACCAGTAGGCTTAAAATATCTCCAGAAAATTATGGAAAAAATCTCAAGTGAATTCGAGTTCTCTATCATGGTGAATTGGTTTCACTCCCCAAAATGTCCTTAATTGAAAACCGGGCATAAGTTCTAACTCCGATGTCAGAATGAGGTGAAATCATACCAAGATGATCTACATAGCTCAAGGATCATCATGGTATGCTCCTTGGTAAAAATCGCAGCCTCTAGCCTCTTCAATTGATCAATTTTACTATTTTGTCCTTAATTGAACAAAATACAAGTTGCAATTTCGCCTCCCGGGGAAGGGAACAAGGCTAGGCGATTTCTCCACTATGGTTGGTCGACAATATGGAGGAGGTGTGAGGTTGAAAATCTCATGCCTCTCTCACGTGCATAGATGTTTATCTTGCTGACAAACTTTAGCTCTTTGCCTCCTTCCTGCAGGAAGAGAAAAATATCTCTCTGCAAGGCAAAGGGCGGCCTCTCCTCTGTATGGGAGACGACTTGGGTCTTGCTATGTATGTCCATGAGGTATTTTTCATCTCATGGGTAGATGACAAGCAATTTTCCTTTTTTACTTGTTTGCCTCCCTAGCAGGCAGCAATATCAAAGGAAACTGCTTCCGATTGATTTTCTCTGCCACTCACCCAGGTAGGGGCGGTACATGTGGGATTTTTAATAATAATTATTCAAGAAAATAATTATTATTTATTAATTAATTAATTTCAGCCCTTGCAATTAATTTTCAAGACTTTCCTAATTCAATTTGAATTAGGGTGGTTCAAAAACCTATTTTTTTAGGATTTTTGATTAAATCCTAACCACACATCTTATTAGAATTATGATAAGTCCAATTCACCCTCAATTGTAAATTGAGGTATAAACACATATATATTACCATATATAGAAAGTTAACGGAGTTTAATCTCAAATCAACTCGTGACAAAAAAAAACTGATATATAATAGTATATAATCTTCTTTATAATCATCTCTTGATCTTCTGGACACTGTGCTTTTTAATTTTTGTTCTCCCAATTGTGCGTAAAATGACTTGGGAATATCTATATGTATAGTGGTAGATGGAGAATTTCAATAGAACTTAATTTCTCTTGATTATTTATCTATAAATAATTAATTTCAATTTGAGATAAATAGGATGACACATTAGTAAAATTTTAATTGGTTGGTTCATGAAACCTTATGATTTGATTGGCTGAATAATGCAATTTATTTACCAACACATTAGTTTCGACTAGGACGCCTAGAATTGAGGTTGTGAGGAGGAACCGAAGGTTTTCTTGGCCAAATTTATTGTATGAATATGAATATTGGAACCAACAAATTTTTGTTTGAGATTAATATCAAAAGCAACCAACTTGTCGAAAAATTCCTCAAAGGATATTGATCAAGATTCACGAGCTCTAATAGTTGTGGAGAGCTCCTGATATTCTAAATTGAGACCATTTAGGACATTGAGGATTAAGTCATCGTCATCCATGACCGTGCCAATAAGATTCAATTCAATGAAAATTTGCTCCATCTTATGAAGATACTCAGCAACATTGTTGCATCAAGTTAGAAGGACTTCTCATGAGCAGTTTTGGTAGAAAATTCATACCTTTTGATCTAGACCTCGGAAAAAAACGAGTGAGATACTATTAGAAAGAGGAATTCAATATCTACAACTTTGATTTTGATTTTGATTTTACTATTACGATAGATGAATTTACCCTCAAAGTTTCTGGGCAGAAGCAGTTTTCCCCTAGTCAACTTTGGAGAATATTGGACAAAAATTACAGCTCTAATCTAATTGAAGGCTTGGAGATCTAAATTTTGACTAAGGAGGATCCCAATCGGACTTGGGGAAGCTCTCTCAACCAATCAGAAGTCTACCTTAGCAAATAAGTCTCTGGACAATTAATGCAAATCCTAGTTAGATTATGATTAGAATTTCTTAATCCATTTTACCCTTTGTACCTCCACATCCAATAACCATTAATTCTCACAAGGGTAGGATTAGTCCTAAGGTAGGCTATAAATATAATATTTTTTCCTAGGAAATTATTAGACTTTCATAATTTCAGAAATTGTATAATTTGTCAAACTTTGGAGATTTTCTCCCAAGACTTTGCCGCCACCCCTTGGGCAGCCTTGCCTCGCCGATTTCTCTCTTGTATATTGTATCTATACCACCCATAATGACCACAATCATGAGTGAGTAATTTTCTTAATACCTTTTTCCCTTTGTACCCATAAGTTATGGAATAATTATTTATCATCCATGGTGAGATGTTGTGCTTATTTTCTTCTATCTTTTGATTGATGATTTGCTTTTATTTATTTAGATTATGTATGTTTGATAAGTTATATCTATGTTATGCATAATTGAATAAGTTAATTCATTCATTTAATCTCTTTAAGTAAGTTTTCATACTAATCTTGCATTTGTTGTCTAGATTTTAGTTAATTAGTTATTAGGAAGGCCCAGTTGATTAATTGAATCAATGCTATATTAGATTTGATGAAGTGTAATAATAGAATCTAGTAATTTGTGGCATAATTTGATATCTCTTAATGAAGTGTAGTAATTAGGATATTGAATTGGGTTCAGTTTGATATAGTTACTTTGATGAAGTGCAGTACTCAATAGTATATGCTAGGTATATTTGTTATTCTTAATGCTTTGTTGATTGCATAATTTGGGAAGTGTAGAAATTTGGTAATAATAAAAGAGCTATTTTTGAAAGTGTAGTATTGGATAGTTTACAATAGATATACATTGAGGTAAGGTGAAGTGTAGTATCCTTATTCTTGATTAAGGACTTGTTTAACTTGTTAATTAACCTAATTGATAATTGTTGATATGTGATTCATGGTGCTTTTGATTATTCTTATGTTTAGGTGAGGATAAGTGGGGAAGGTATTGCTCTTTTTATTATTGTTTTCTATTTTAATTAATTTCATGACAATTATATACTTTTCTATAATTTGGTACTTTTAACCCGTTTGCTTTTTGAGATAGTTAACCAGCCTCATATTTCCTCGTGGGATTGACTCTGACTTGTCCTGTCTATAGAGCTGGCAATTGGGTGGGTTTGGGCAGGTCCGGGTTCGGGTTATGTCGGGTTTGGATATTTTCAAGTTCGGGTTCGGTCTCGAGTTGGGTTCGGGTTCAGGTTCCATTTTGATTTGATATTAAGAGTCCGCTCTTTTCAAAGATTTTTTAAACAAAAATGATTGTTTTATCTTTTATATTATAATTTTATTGATAACAATAATAATAATAATAATTATAATTATAATATAACATAATTATCAATATGTATATATAAAGATTGAATATTTGTTAAAAATTACTAACGAAATTATTAATAATGAAAGAACGGTCTCATCCTCGGAGACAATCAGAGAGTCCCGAAAACTCGACAAGTCATTGAAAATGAAAATCCTTCTTCGGAAAGACTACGGTCACATTCACTGACCATTATTAATTGGCATGCACGGTGCAACATTTAAATTAACTGAATTAAATAAAAAATACATATAGTTTAGCAACCCCATAAGTAGGACCACCACCCCATAGCATGTTGCCGCTTAATTTTAATTAATTAATGCTAATTAATACTAAATTATTGAAAATTAAAACAAATTAAGCATTAAATTAAACAAATCATTAAAATGAAAGCCTTAAATTAAACAAATTAAAAGCTGATAGACCTTTAATTAAACCACTAAAGAACTTTGGGGATTGAATCATTGAATTGTGAATTGCGATCATTATTATATAAATTTTATTATATTCATATATATAATAGTTTTATTTAGTATTAAAAGGAAATATGTTGCCTCTTAATTTAAATTAATTAATGCTAATTAATACTAAATTATTGCAAATTAAAACAAATTAAGCATTAAATTAAACAAATCATTAAAATGAAAGCCTTAAATTAAACAAATTAAAAGCTGATAGACCCTTAATTGAACCACTAAAGAACTTTGGGGACTTAATCAATGAATTGTGAATTGTGATCATTTTCTCTGCAAAACGCGTCACTACTAGGCACTTATGGATTACTTTTGAATATATATATTAATTAATTGGATACAAAAACATAATGCATGGGAAATGGCTTAAAGTCTTTTTGCTCCTTTGACTCTTGTGCAAAGGATATTTTACCCCGTAAATTATTTTTCGCGACAAGTTGTCCTTAAACTTTTATTTTGTGAATCTTTCGCTCTCTGTTGTCAAGGGACGGGAATTACGTGACTAGCATTTGTCAAAAATTTTTTGGTGAAGTGGAACATTAGATAAAATTAAAGTTTTACAGCACTGGGCATAGTAAGGCCCATACAATCATCCATAAAAATGTCATAAGCAAAATAAGGAATAGAAACATAATTCAGAAAATGAACATCCATTTCCCTAGCAAAGTTGGCAAGGAAATCAACCAAACGATTAGCTTCCCTGTAGCTATACTCCATCATGGAACTGGAGAAACTTCCAATCAGAGACCTGCAATCATTAATCGTAGTCCCCAAAGAATGATGAGAGGAGGAACTATTAATCGAATGAAGAACACATTCAGAATCCAAACAAATCTCCAGCTTGGAAATGTTTAGAGATTTAGCCAACATCAAACCATCTCTTAGACCCCAAAGCTCAGCCTGCAAGCTGTTAGCAAAGGGAATCCTTCTTGCAGAACCTCCTAACCACTGTCCATACTGATCACGAATCACAGCACCTGCTCCACCCTTTCCCAAAGAGCATGAGCAATCAGAGTTTAGTAAACACCAGCCCTGGTCTAGAGGTTTCCAACCAATATTTTTAATAGATCTAAGGACAGCCTTAGTGGTAGGCCTAGCAAGATGGAAAAATTCTAAAGCTTGAAAGGAAGATGATAAGAAAATTTCATCAGGTTTAAGCAATTTACCAGCAAAAATTCTATAGTTTCTGGCTTTCCAAAGATTCCAACAGTAGTAAATAAAGATAGAAGTCCAAGGAATGGATTTCCAAATGATGTTAGAAGAAAGATAACACAAGAGCCAGGAATGAAGATCATCAAAGGAGAAAAAATCCAAAGGAATGGAATCAAAAGAATTCCAAAGAGAATAAGCAACTGGACAATCTCTCAAAATATGCAAAACGTTTTCATCACAATTAAGGCAAATATCACAACAAATTTTATGACTGATTTGTCTATTATAGAGCATGGATTTGCAAGGAATACTGTTCTGAGCCACAGTGCAAAGAAAAATTTTGATTCTGTTATGGCATTGAATTTTCCAAATTTTATTCCAAGAAAAATTAGAATCATTTAAACCACAACCAATGGCCATCTCATAAGCAATTTTTAAGGAAAAATCTTCATTGGTCGATTTCCAACATAAAATATCAACAACAAGACCAATACAAGACACTGGAGTAGAAATAATATGGTCAATCACAGTAGGGGAAAACAAAAAGAAATTTGATCCAAACACCAACCACTTGTAGGTGAAATGCAGTCACTAACTTTTAAACATTTTTCACCCTTGTTAAGAGGACCAAAAAGGATGGATCTAATAGGATTGTCATAGGCCCGATCATCATACCAAAAACTAGTATGTTAACCGTTAGAAATGACTCTCCTACTACCTTTGTCAAACAATTCCTTACTAGCTTTAAAAGAAGAAGCAATAATAGACCCATTAGAACTTCTAATGCCATAATTAACATGGTATTTGGAACAAAGGGTTCTAACCCAAATGCTACTAGGGGTCTTTCTAATTCTCTAGTAAAGCTTGGCCATCAAGGCCAAATTTCTAAATTTAGTTTTTATTAAATTGAGACCCTCAAATTTTTCTGTTTAGTAACTTTGTCCCAGCCTAGAAGATGTATTTCCCCAAACGAAATTCCAATTAAGCCTATCAATCTCCCTATTAACAGATGCAAGAAGGATACCAACCTGCATAGGATAATCTGATACGGCAAAAGTGACAGATTGTATAAGAGTGGCTCTACTTGTTAGAGATAAATTCTTGGCTTTCCAACCAGACAATTTATCTCTAATCTTATTAATGAGATAGGCATAATCACCTTTCTTACAAGTTTTTTCCAAAAGAGGGTACCCTAGATACAACCCCAAATCCAGCACCTTTCTAAAATTAAGAATCTGATTAAGAGTTCTAGCCCTATCATCATCAACCGAATTAGAGAACCAAACTTTAGCGTTTTCCGGATTAACCTTCTGACCAGATCTAGTACAAAAATAATCAAGAACATCCTTAACTACTAAACTATTTTTTGATTAGCCTTGGCTACAAGAATAATGTCATCAGCAAACAACCGGTGGAAAACCTTAGGACCATTCCTATCTAACCTATAATAACATTCCAATCTCTGTCATCAGATTTCTTATCAATAGCCAGCGATAGATATTCCATGCACAAGATAAATAAGTAAGGGGATATTGGGTCCCCTTGTCTTATCCCTCTAGATGCATGGATTGGATCTGTAGCTGAACCATTAACAAGAACAAACAAACTAGGATTAGAGATGCAAGACAGAATGAGCTTAGTAAGATCCTTAGGAAAATTACAAAAATCCAACATGTCTTTAATGAAATGCCATTCTAGCCTATCAAAAGCCTTTTCAAGATCAATTTTAATCACCATCCAACCTTCTCTAGCCTTACTAGTTCTAGCAGTATTCATAATCTCCTGAGTAAGGATATTATTATCTGAAGCCCTACGCCCAGGAAAAAAAGCCCCCTGAACTGGTCTAATTAAATTCTGCAGACAACCTTTAATCCTACCCGTAATAATCTTTGTAACAAGCTTGTAACAAGTGTTACCTAAGCTAATGGGTCTAAACAGCTTAATGGAGTCAGGGCAAGCAGTTGTAGGAACAAGAGCAATCAAGATTTTTTTTCCAATCATCAGGCATAATCCCAGAGTAAAAAATATTATAAATTTCAGCACAAAGAGAATCTCTAACAACATCCCAACACCACTAGAAAAAACCAGCATGTAGACCATCAGGTCCAGGTGCCTTAAAGGGTTTCATATCCCAAAGGGCAGTCCTAATTTCAGTGATGCTAGGCTTCTCTATCATGGACAAATGTTCATTATCATCGATGCAATGGAAATTGAAATCAGGCTTAATAGAAGAGATATCACAGGTGACCAATTAGTGCAATAGAGATTGGTGAAAAAAGACACAATATGAGAGACACAATCATCCCCTTCAGATTCATTATCAAACTCATCTTTAAACTTGATGATTCTATTCCTTTTCCTCCTAACAAGGGTGGAAGCATGAAAAAAGGAAGTGTTATTATCACCTTCTTTCAGCCAAAAGATGCGAGATTTCATAACCCAAAGAGATTTTTCTTGAAGTGAAACATCAGAAAGTTCTTTTTTAAAAAATTTGTCAAGATCCAACAAGAATTGAGAAGGCTTTTTCAGATAAAGCAACTTGGGCCCCATGAATGCGAGCCAACAATCTATTCTTTTTTAAGAAGACATTACCAAAATGATCATCATTCCAAATTTTGACATTATCAACAAAGCAAGCAATAACGTCCTGCAAAGAATTAGGAAAATAGGACCATGCAACCAAAACAACAGAAAAGAAGGTTGGATCCAAAAGCCTCATAGGTTGAAAACGGAAAGGTTTTTCCCTCTTAGCAGGAGCCAAAATATCAGTAGAAAAAAGAATTTGATAGTGATCAGAATTATCACGAGCTAAGTGAAAAAGAGAGGACTCAGGAAACTCATTAATCCATGCATTATTAATCCATGCCCTATCAATTCTCTCAAGGATCAAAGAAGAAATAGAATGGGAATTTGTCTAGGTATATTTTTTACCAACAAAACCTCTATTTATCATACCACAATGAGCAATGGCATCATTCAAACAAGAAGCAGCAGAAAAATTTACATGTTTACCCCCTAGTTTGTCCTTAGATTTCAGAACTTCATTAAAGTCTCCAATCCATAACCAGGGCAATGTAATACTAGAACCCAAAGCTTTAAGGTAGTGCCATAAAAGATGCCTACTTTTTTTATCAGTACTAGCATAGACAGCAGTAACAACAAAAGCATTTGAACCACTGACCTGGAACTGAAGCATAATTTCTTGTTGTGTTTTACTAACAAAATCCGCATCAATATTATCCAAATCCCACAACAACCATATCCCTCCTGAGAAATCGGATCCACCCAAGAAATCCCATCATAGCCCAGACTTTCTCTGATGATTTTAGCCCTCAAACCAGAGACTCTAGTTTCAGTGATAATAAATATGTCAAGCCTATACTTATCGTTCAAACCCAAAATAGTTTGGCGAAAAAGATGGTTAACCACACCCCTAGCATTATAATTGAGAATCTTCATTGGGACATGTAGACACCCATTTTTGTCTTGTATCCTTTAATCTAAATCAATTTATTTTTTACTTAGCATTAGGGTCACTTAGGGGCATTTTGGTCATTTGCATGTCCAGGGGCATTTTAGTCATTTCAAGCACATTTTTAGTTTAGATTAGCTAATCCATCTTTCACTAATTTAGATTGCATTTGAAAAAAAAACCCCCAACAATATCTTAACGTGCACCTTTGGCATTTTTGAATATTTCATGCCTTAGCTTCATTTGGTAATTTAGTATTGTTGCATTTTAATCATGTAGCTTAACCTCAATTTAGTTCAATGATTAATTAACCCTCAATTTAGAAATTAGTTAGACATTGCATAAATGGAATTTGCATCATTTTGAAAATGGTGTTAGTTGAAAAAAGCACATGGAAATGGAATTTGCATTTTTGTTAGTAAAGCACTTTCTTACTTTGCATATCTAATTAGTCCCTTTAAATTAGTACCATAATTAGAAGACATATTAGAATTTGAGGTAATCTCATATAGCATAACACTTTGAATTACATATTTCCCTAGTTTCATGCATATTATTTACATTTAAACATTTGCATGTGCTTTGACTACATTGAGAAGTGGAAGTACAAGGCATTTGATTTACGAATTGGGCCTTTGATATATTTGCAAATTGGCGCTCTTTTTCTTCTCCAATTTTGTTGTTGCACCTCCCAAGGCAAATTGCATAAGCTTTTCCTGAAAAAGAAGCAAAGAAAGTAAGAAATACAAGTTAAGGGTAAAGCAAACAGCGCAAACAAATTGTCAACAGCGCAGTCTCAGAAAAGTACAAATTCAATTACCTTAAGGAGCTCAAACGAAAAAACTTTGTGAACGACAGTCGTAGAGGACTCTTGGGGCTTCAGTTCGGGCACAAGAATGACATGATTCAGATTTAAAATGGAAGAGATATGGGCCCCGCAATCCAGGCCTCCAAAAAAATGCAGAAATTCTTTACAGCCATTGCAGCTTGCTTGAACCTCAAATTTGGTCCCCAAAACCACCCCAATTGGAAAAAAGGTTTTCATGGAAGTGGAAGAGCACTCTCCAAGCTTTCCATACCCTGCAAGAAAACACCATTTGAAGCAGAATTGAAGAAGTTATAAGTTTTTGAAGTTCAGGACGCAAGATGGCTCACAAGCAGCAAACAGTTTTTGAAATCAATAGGTCCATGTTTAAGCCTCAATTCATAACCGCAAGCATTGCAAAAATATACACCAGACACACATAAATTTTACACAACACTCATCATGTAGAATTCAAAAAGGAGAGAACGTGCATCTTTGCATTAAAGCAGTTCATTGTGCAATCAATTGGCAGCATAATTATGATGCAAGTGGAAAGAACAGTGACAGGGATGAAGCAAGGAAACTAGAAAATCATGGTATCACTACGGCTGCATCTGAACCAAGATAGGGTGAGGACAGACTTAGTCAAAGTGATACGGAGATGTCTCCATGGAACCCAACTTCTATGAAAACAGAACCTGCTCATATTTCTAATGGTTTTAAATCTCAAACTCTTATTGACACCCCTGTACAAGCTCATGAAAAGGATATAACTAAGGAGGCCTTGGGTTGGGTGCGTGAAGGGGTTGCAGCGAAAATTCAATCTTTCAGCGGTACCACAAGATGAGGGGAAGCAGTGGCGCTGCATTGCCATGTGACAGCAATGTTCTTGGAAGAAGTCCTGCCATTTCACACATTGATCAAAAATTTTCCAACAACATCCCGCCAATGCAAAGCTTTGACCAACCTGGGCCAAGATCAAGTTCCTTACCTTATTCCAACTTAAATCCAGTAGGACAAAGTCAAGTGGCAATCCCTTCGGGCTCTAATGAAGTAAATATGAAAGGTATGCAAAACAATGAAAAACCGAGCATCAAACTAAATCTTGGGGATTCTACAAAAAGACAAATAGTAGGAATTGAGTCTACGATCATGGTAAAAACGAAAGAGAAGTGGGAAAATAAAAAAGAGATAGAAGTTACCCTCACCATGGTCTTCAACGCAGAGATAACAATTGCACAAAACAACAAATGACAGCCAGCTCAGCGTTGCCACCTTCATCCCAATCCCTTTGCAAATGGGATAGCACATGCTTGGAAAAAAAAGAAAATTCCAGAACCATTGGATAGAGGTGAATGAAGGGGATTGTAGATGATGATTTTTGGTCAAGCTTATAATATATGATTTTAACTATATATTATCAAATATTAACATGGTTAACGCTTATAATAATAATTGGGTTTGACTTTGAACACGTGGCAGGGTTCATTGTCTAGTCTATTGGGATGTGCAGGGGAGTTGGCTTGGAGGCTCAGGCTAGGAGACAAGTTGGGAGTAATACTCTCAACCTTTTCCTGAAGGGAGTGACGTGTTCCTACCCTACCCACCAAATACTAAAGTCATGAGTACAAACCAAAGGCATACTGTAAACACCCATCAAAGGTATACCATAAACACCCATCAAATATTATACCCGTGAGCGGTTACCTCATAAATCCACATTCTTGGAAAAAAAACCACGTTCTTGGAATAAGAACGTGGGGGCAATTACTTACTAAAATTAAGGGTATAAATAAGACCCTTAAACAACTGGGAAAAGATTAATCATTCTTCCATTATTCACATTATACAGAGACTTTGCTCTCAAAAATCTCTCTCACACAACAACCACCACATACACCGCCTGCCACCGCGCTCTCACCCTCAAGGAACTGCTCCGGCCTTCCTCCCTGCCACCTCCTGTGGATCCTTATCTATTTGTGACGTTGCCTCACTCTACATCTCAGAACTCTTGTTTACATTTTGGCGACTCCACTGGGGAGGAACGATCACAAAAGGTAAGGTACGGTGGAAAGCACCGCTGTGAGCAGCCATGAGTGAGGATAACAATGACGCTACTCCTCCACCATATTTTGTTGAGCTGATGAATTTGATTAAGTCTAACGATCAGAGGACAAGTGAGAGAATAGCTTTCATGGAGAAGTCAAATGCTATAATGGAGGAGCGCATAGTGCAGTTAACTCGAGCACTTAATGGAAGTAATGGTAAGAACCTTGAAATTCCCACCGCTGCTAATGGTGGAGATCTGTCAGAGGCGAGCAATGGTGGACGTGCTGCTGAAGGTACTCCCAAGGAAACACCACTACCTCCACCACCTTTTATTTCGGCTCCCATACCTGTGGATAATGATACCGAGTATGTTACAAAGGAGCAACTTGAAAAGATTTTCCAAAAAAGGAATGTTGTCAGCTCTGAGTTTGACTTGAAGCTTCCTTACCCTCAAGATGTTGCAACAAAGCCATACCCCAAGGACTATGTAAGTCCAAAGTTCAAGCAGTTTGATGGAAAGTCTGGGGATGCCAAAGAGCATGTGATGAAGTTTGTGGAGACACTTGGAGTTGCTGGTGTGGATGATTATTTGAAATTGAAGGAATTTTCTAACTCTTTGACAGGGAAGGCTTACACTTGGTATGTGAATCTCACTCCAGGGTCTGTTCAGTCTTGGGGCCACATGTGCACCCTCTTTGAGGAAAAATTCTTCTCTACACAGGAGAGAATAACACTGATTGACTTAGGGAGAGAATATCAAAGGCGTGGGGAGGATCTCATGGACTACATCCAGTGGTTTAGGGAGAGAGTGTTGGATATTCATGAGCAGCATGATGAGAAGGTGTTGGTGAAAGTGTGTATTCAAGGGATGTTTAATGAATACAGAGTTCACTTAGAGAATTTGAACTTGCATACATTCGCTGTGTTAGTAGAAGCTGCAAGAAGGACCAACAACACAGTGATGAGACAAAGGGAGGCGCAACAGAGGTATAGAAAGAATTCCTCGACAGTGCATGCGGTCCAAGGTGGAGATAGAAAGGAGGGGAAGCGTCCCAAGAGGGACTTCCAAGGTGGGGACAATCGCAGAGATGACGCACC
>AWUE01022351.1:0-41545 GCA_001974825.2 Corchorus olitorius
ACCCCCCCCCCCCCCCCCCAAAATCCTCCAAATCCAATACAGAGGAACGGGTTTTCACTCCGTGGCCCCCCCTAAAATTGAAACTTTGACCCCCCCCCCCCCCCTCCTAACGTGATTCCAACTAAATTTTAGTTTCTCTCCTTTATAACTTAGACAAAGTAATGGGCCTTGTAGCTTATTAGGTAAAAGTAAATTTAGCTTGGCCAAATTTAAGTTTTGTAAAACAAAATTAAGATACAAATCAAATCTGACAAAAAGATGAAAGACCCAAATCAAATATCTTTAAAGGAAATTAGACTTTTGTAGTTTTGTTTCCTTGGAATCCTTATCTAAATAGGATAAAATAATCCTTTTATAAAGAGGAGAAGGATTAAGTTGTATCATTATAAATAGCCAATAACCTTAACTAGTATAAACCGTATATCATAATTTTTTCTTTGAGAAGAACTCAAAGTAAAGCATTCAAGTGGGATTCACAAAGCATCGAATTTATAAGTAATCACAACAACAATTGCATCTTGGATTATCCAGGTTCTATACTTTTATTCTTTAATCTTATTTAAATATATTTTATCTTTTGTTTATTTGTAATTAGTAATTTATTTTAAATTTTGTTTAAATATTTGTAGTTATGAAGTCAAAAACAATAGATTCTTTTTTCAAGAAAAAGAATACTCAAAATCTAGATGCAACACCATCTAATCTAGAAGTTAATGTTGAAAATTCTTCTTCACAAACTGAAGTGCCACCTTCATCGTCAGCTCCTTTAACTTCTGAAGCTCGACCTTCCAAAATTCCTAGAGTTGAACCTGAAGAAATAGATTTGTTGAATTTGGAACATGATCCTGGATTGCGCAAGCAAATATATGACTATCCAGTTAATTTACGAGATGAAATTCGGAGAGCTTATATAAGAGATGGACCACATCAACCATCTTTAGTAGGATATCCTACTTCTGGCTCAGAAAAGAATCGCCGTCGTTTCCAAGCAACATGGTACAAAGACTTTTGGTGGTTAGAATATTCACCTTCTAAAGATGCAGCGTTTTGTTTCCCATGTTTTCTCTTTAATAACAAGCCAACTGGACGCTTAGGATCCATTGCATTTACTCATGATGGATTTAATAATTGGAAAAAAGTAAATGCAGGACAAGATTGTGCCTTTCTGAATCACATGGGAAGAACTCCAAGTTCAGCACATAATAATGCAGTGAAAGATTATTCAAATTTAAAGAATCAAGCTCAAAATATCATAGCATCGCTTGATAGGCAAACAAAGGAGCAAGTTGCAGCTAATCGTTTACGACTTAAAGCCAGCATAGACGTTGTACGATGGTTAACGTTTCAGGGATGTGCTTTTAGAGGTCATGATGAAAGTTCGAGTTCAAAAAATCGTGGAAATTTTCTTGAATTGCTAAAGTTATTGGAGTCATATGATAAAAAGGTTGAAGATTCTTTTAAAAATGCTCCGCAAAATGCTACATATACTTCTCCAACAACACAAAAACAAATTTTGGAACTTTTTGCCAGTAGAGTACGTAAGGCAATTCGTGAAGAAATTGGTGATGGAAAGTTTTGCATTATTGTGGATGAAGCAAGAGATGAGTCAAAGAAAGAACAAATGGCAATTGTCTTAAGGTTTGTTGATAAAGAAGGGATCCTGAAAGAACGTTTTTTTGATATTGTTCATGTTAAAGACACTGCAGCATTGACTTTGAAAGAAGAGATTTGTAATGTTCTATCTCATCATAGATTTGACATACAAAATCTTCGAGGTCAAGGATATGATGGAGCAAGCAATATGCGTGGGGAGTTTAATGGCCTACAAGCTTTGATCTTGAAAGAATGTCCCTATGCTTATTATGTTCATTGTTTTGCTCATAGACTTCAATTAGCTTTGGTTGCAGCAGCTAGAGAAGTGGTTCAAGTACACCAATTTTTTAAGGACCTGGTTGATATTGTCAATGTGTTTTCTTCTTCCAAACGACATGATCAATTGCAAGATGCTCAAAAGGCTGAAAATGATTGGTTAAGTTCCATTGATGAATTGGAAACTGGTACAGGTATGAACCAAGTTGGTACTTTACAACGTCCTGGTGACACTCGATGGAGTTCTCATTTTAATTCAATTACGAGTTTAATGAGGATGTTTAAACCAACAGGCATTGTTCTTGAAAAGATTAAAGATACTGCAATTAATTATTCCCAGCGAGGAGATGCTCATCATGCATATACTAGATTGACATCTTTTGAATTTGTTTTCATTTTGCATGTTATAAAGGAAGTTATGGGGATTACTGATCATCTTTGTCAAGCTATGCAGCGTCGTTCTCAAGATATATTGAATGCCATGAATTTAGTCTCAACAACAAAAGAATCAATCCAAAAGTTAAGAGAGAGTGGATGGGATGATTTGTTGAAGAATGTGATAGCTTTCTGTGATCAGTTTGATTTGGATGCTCCAGATATGAATGCTAGTTACACTGTAGGTCATGGCCGTAACAAGAAGGATCAGAATGTTACAGTGGAGCATCATTATCGAGTAGATATATTTTTTGCTGCAATAGATACTCAACTACAAGAGTTGAACAATAGATTTAATGAGCATGTTGTCGAGCTTCTTAATCTTACTCCAAGTTTAGACCCCAAAGAATCTTTCAAATCATTTGATGCTGAAAAAATTTGCAGTCTTGTGAAGAAATTTTATCCTGAAGATTTTACCGAGCAAGAGAAAGAACGCCTTCCATTTTGAGTTGAGACATTATCAACTTGATGTGTGTCAGCATCCTGATTTGGTAAAAGTGTCTTCTCTTTCTGAACTTTGTAGAGGATTAGTTGAAAGTGGAAAGTCTATTATGTATCCACTTCTTGATAGATTGATTCGTCTTATATTGACCCTTTCGGTTTCTACTGCATCTACAGAACGTGCTTTTTCAGCTATGAATATTGTGAAGACTCGACTTCGTAATAAGATGGAAGATGATTACTTAAGAAATTCCTTGACAGTCTACATCGAGAAAGAATTTGTAGAGCAATTGGATTGTGATGCCATAATTGATGAGTTTAGCAAGATGAAAGAACGGAGGGTGCAATTTAAATAACTCCTTTTTATATCTTTCTTAGTTTTATATTTATATTATATTTGTTTTGTATACTTTATTTAATATATAAGAGTATTCTATATTTACCCAAAAAAAAAGTTCAATATATTACGTCCCCCTTTAAGAATTTTCTGGCTCCGCCCCTGGTTTAGAGTTAAAAATTCCAAATTAAAAATTGAGGAGAAAAATTGTAGTGATTCTGATAAATTAAGAATAAAAGTTTCAAATTAAAAATTTATGAACAGAATGTCATTTTAGGAGGAATTGGCATCATGCCCTAAGTTTTTTTCACCAAAAAAATAATGAGCCATTATTTTCTATATTATAAATATCCAATAAGAAATTGAAGTTGTAAGTTGTCTTGTCTTCTATAGCCAAAAAAAAGTTGTCCTGTCTGCTGTCTCATTACTCACTTAGACGGCTAGATCATCCCAAAAAAGACGACTATATCATCCTAAATTCAAACTCAGCCCAAGGTCCGTAAGAAAGCAGCCAAAAAAGAAGAAGAGAAATGGAGGAAAGAAGAGAGAGCGGGCATGGCCATCCATTGCTAAGAGGGGGTAGGAGAAAAAGCAGCTATAGCCATGGTTTCTCTTCAGCTCAGATGAATTCACTTTCTGCCATCTGTGAAACTATCATCCCTCCCCTCTCCCTCCCACTCCCACTTGATGCTCTTAATAATAAGGAGAAATCAGCTGCTCTTCATGCCTTCTACAAAGCTTCAGGGGCTGACCCTCCACTTCCTGATGAGGTCAGTACTTTCTTCAATCTTCCTATATGTCTGTCTTTCATTTGTCTTAGTTTCAACAAAAAAGTACTTGGATTGTCCTTTTTTGTCTGCTGTTTTTTCTGCTTATACTGATATATAAAGGTAAAGAAATGATATGATATGTAATCCAAATGTTGAAACAGGTAGCAGAGTTGATGGTGAAAAGAGGTGAACCCAAGGCTATCTCCTTTATTAAAATAGTTCTAACTCTTCTCTCCTTTAGACTGGGGACACTGCTGCTTTGTGGGTGGCTTTGCTGTGACTGGAAATGGCCTTTTGTTCACAACTTCTCAGAAATCCCAGTTGAGAAGAGGGAAAAAATCCTGATGAAATGGTCAGGGAAACCGCATCCCTTACCTTTAAGAGCTGTTTTTGCATTCATCAAAAACTACTGCTTGTTCCTCTACTTCTCCATGGTAAGTAAAGTAACACTTCTCATATTTTTGGGCTTCCAGTCAATTCCTTTATTTATTTATTTATTAGTTTATCGCTGTCTACTACTACCCACACAATAATATTAATATTTGGACAACTCAAAAGTGATTCTTTTTCAAGATTTAAATAAATTAAATTGGTTTCATGTGATACAGATTGGTTGATTTTTTATGCCTTAAAAATAAGGTTGCAAAGCCAAAAAAAACAAAAACCGAAACTTGTGGTTGAGTGACTCATTCTGGTGTATCATTATATATAGTATAAAATAAATGATTGCATATAATTCAAATAAAAATGTGTTAGGCAAGGCTTTTGCGTCTACATAGTGTTTGATTTTAAACAAAATTAATTAAAGCTAGTAGGACATCTTTGATTTCCACAAATTTTTGATGTGTTTTTCTGGTAAACGATAACGACAAGGTGGACTTGTTAATCTGGTATTGATCCCTATCACTCACCAGTACGTAGTTATTGCATATTTAGGCATTAGTTGGAGACTTGGAGGGATGGATGGAAAGTTAAACCAAGTTTAATAGGAAAAGTTTAATACTAGGAAAGGTGAAAAAATTAATTGAACATGGTTTTTGACTAGAGAATATTGAAAAAATTAATTAGTTGGAGACTTATCTGGTATTCATCACTATCAGCCAAGCGTTTGACTAGAGAATATAACGTACTTAACATCAATTAGCGGCCATATTATATATAATTATAGTATATGTGAACCACAAATCACAATCCTAATAGTAATAATTAATACTTAAATTGATACTGAGCGGCACAGCATAAATAATTAACAAGCAGGGCGGCCTGTGCTTGCGCTGCAGTCATCTTCTTATTAGGGCTATATTTTTTTGTAGTTGTTTAAGTCGATTATTAAGAAGATATTGCATTTTTGCCAATAAAAAAAAAAGAATTGCATTGGCTGTAAGTTAATCAGTTAGGAGAAACTCATACATCCAAACAAATAATTCGCATATATAAAGCAAAACACATGACCCCTCTTTCATTCTAAAAGTGCATTACCTAAATTCTACTCCATCTCTAGGTAGTTTATCAAAATAAATCAAAATAAAGCTAATATTCTACTCCTCTATCTCTAGATAATTCATCAAAATAAAGCTAATATTAATTGTTGTTTGAAATGTATGTTGATTGTCTAAAAAAAATCGTACGCTGCGGTTATTTTTTAATCTTGATTGCAATTGTTAAATTAATGAACTTGGGTAGGTGGAAGAATTTGGCTTTTGCATAAGGAATGCCTAATTTTTTGTAGTCAAAGAACATGTATAGTTATCCTAGAAAAATTGATTAGTTGAGAGCATTTGCAGGAGCATATGTAATTTACAGAATGCATCACAAAATGATTGTACTTAGCATTGGCTAACTGTCCATTTGGAAATGTGGAAATATACTAAACATAAGCAACTAATAGAAACCTCAATAAAAAGGAAGTCGAATGATAAATAAAAAAAAATTGTAAAATAAAAGAGAAATGAGGAAATGTTAAATTTAAGTATCAAATGATATAATCAACAAATAAATCCAGATTTACCTCAAAATGTTGCAGTGAGAAGTGAAAGTTCCCTACTTTAGCTATGTCATCCTAAGGCACTGCTAAATTAAATGGAAAGATCTTATCAAAGTCCACCTGAAAATTTAGGAGACAAAACGGAGTTCATGTGAAACCAATTCAGAGAAATGTTAGGGAAGAAAAAACCCACCCAAATAAAAATGAAGACGAAAGGAAAACAGAACTGGAATGTCAATAGTTTACTCATGAATCAACCATTATTGCAGATACATTTATAGCACCAATCCTTTGGAATTCCGGCAGAGGAGTTGAACCGGTAAATCCTAATATCCACACACAATTAATATGTAATTAATAAAAACACACTTAATCATAAATATAGAAATAGTAAATTACAAAAAAGGGCAGTAGGAAAAGTAAGTGATGAAATTCATCGAGGGCCTTTTTAGTCACCCGAAAAGTGTGATAAGACAAAAAAAAAGCCAAAAGGAGGCACCACATTAATTCTCAATTTGGCCTTTAAGTAATTTTCATTGTCACTAAAAATAATATATAGTATATATTAGCTGATTAATTAATAATTAATTGATACTTTAATTTTCTAGCAATTAAGCAATTGACCGAGAATATCACAAGGATCAATACTTTGAATTTTAAAGAGATTATGTGTAATTTGTAAGAGTGAGTTACCTTTTATTGTGTAGTTTTTTTTTTTTTTTTTATGTGTGTGTGTTCTGATCTCTATAATTTCTTCCTATTATCATTTCCACGCCTTGAAAATTCCTGTTTGGGCAGACTGATGAGAATTCAGAGAACCCAGCATGGAAAGCAATAGGGTACGAAGTCGACAAGAGGCAGAAGAAGGCATATCCTCAAGGCCGACCACTTGAGAAGGGAATCATAGAAACAATGCACGAAGATGACTCAACCTTCATCCAATCACTCACTGAAAAAGGCCTTGAAGTCATGGAAGATCCGGACAACAACGCTTACAAGATCAAATGTGACGTCGCCATTGTTGGGTCTGGTTGTGGTGGAGGAGTTGCGGCCGCAATTCTTGCAAGCTCAGGACAGAAGGTTGTGGTTATTGAGAAAGGCAACTATTTTGCACCCCAAGACTATACTTCTCTTGAAGGCCCCTCTATGTCTGAACTTTACGAGTGTGGAGGAATGCTGGCCACCACTAACGGTAAGATCATGATCATGGCTGGATCAACGGTAGGCGGGGGCTCTGCTATAAATTGGTCTGCATCATTCAAAACACCGAAGAACGTTCTAAAAGACTGGTCTGTGGATCACAAGATTCCATTGTTTGGTAGCTCTGACTATGAGTTTGCAATGGATGCTGTGTGTGAGAGGATCGGTGTTACAGAAAATTGTACGGAGGAAGGATTTCAGAATCAGATTCTTAGAAAAGGGTGTGAGAATCTTGGTGTGAAAGTCGAAGCGGTTCCAAGGAATTCTTCGGAGAATCATTACTGTGGTTCATGCAATCTTGGGTGCAGGACAGGAGACAAGAAAGGAACTCAAGCTACTTGGCTAGTTGATGCCGTGGGCTGTGGTGCTGTGATACTAACATCCTGCAAAGCTGACAAGTTTATACTGGTGAATAATGATGATTCAATTTCAAGGAGAAGAAAGAAATGCCTGGGTGTAATTGCAACATCGTTGAACAAAAATCTGAGCAAGAAGCTGCGAATTGAGGCTAAAGCAACAATTTCAGCCTGTGGAGCTCTCTCCACTCCTCCTTTGATGATCTCCAGTGGGTTGAAAAATCCAAACATCGGCAGGAATCTTCATTTGCATCCATGTCTAGTAGCTTGGGGATACTTCCCAGAAGAGTCATCTGAAATCAAAGGCAAAGCGTATGAGGGCGGAATCATCACTTCATTCCATAAGGTCACTTCGGAAGAATCCAATGTTGTCCACGCAATTATCCAAACTCCAGGACTTGGACCAGCCTCAGTTGCAGCATTATTACCATGGATTTCAGGAAGTGAACTCAAGGAAAGAATGGTGAGGTACCCAAGATTGTGTCACATTTTCACTTTGATCAGAGACCAGGGTTCGGGGGAAGTAATGGAAGAAGGAAAGATCAAATACCGATTCAGCGATACGGATAAAGAAAATCTTAAGCTTGGGCTGAGGCAAGTTATAAGGATTCTGATAGCAGCTGGGGCTGTGGAAGTGGGAACCCATCGTAGCGATGGCCAGAGGATAAAATGCAAAGATGTTACAGAGGAAAGATTGCAGGAGTTTCTGGATAATGTGCCAGTGGTTGGAGGCCTTAGTTCCAAGGATGAATTCTGGACCATGTACTTTTCTGCTCATCAGATGGGAAGTTGTAGAATGGGTGCTACAGAGGAAGAAGGTGCAGTCGATGAGAATGGTCAATCCTGGGAAGCCCAAGGTTTATTCGTGTGCGACGCAAGTGTCCTCCCAACTGCAATTGGCATCAACCCCATGGTCACCATAGAATCTACCTGCTACTGCATTTCCAAGAAGATTGCAGAATTGTTAAACAAGGAATAAAGGCCATCCTTTGTTTGTATATCGTCTCTTCCTGGTTTCGTTTGCAGTCAGAATAATGGTGTCGCCACCAGATTCCTCTCATATATACATTAACTGTAATACAAAGACTCCCAATAAACAATGGATTGTGTCTAAAATACATAATATTATCACAGGGATATATAATAAATAAACTACTGCTTCTACAAATTTTCATAATATCAAATATGATTGCTGCCATTGGCTCTCACCCAGGAAACTCCTTCAGTTTAATCACATTTACGTATGCAAACAGAGATTTACATAATATTTTCTCAATTGATTGATGGCAAAAGGATTATTTTGCCGACACAATTTAACCAAAAAAAAAAAATTAAGGGTGGCCTGGTAAATGAAGACTGGAGAGCAGTTGCAAAGTGACATGCAAGTAAACAAGAAAGAAATGGGCTGATTTTGACTGTGAATCGTAAGTTAATAGTCCAGAAAAATTACTGCAAATATATCAACCACGAAAAAACCAATTTCGTGGACAAAATGAATATTCCTCGACCCTCTGATTTATAATTCACAAGATTCAATGGGCTTTGATTTATAAGACCTCAACAATATTTTAATTTGTAAAACCTCATCAATTTTGAGGAAGATGACAAGGAACAAGAACAAAGTACTTGTATCTTTAATTTCTCAACTGCTTGATGCTTTAACTGCTTTCTCCGCAGCATCATCCAAATCTTCTGCTGTGATTAGTGTCATTCCACTTTCCTGCAGGACCATTATCAACCAACAGAGAAACCAAATATAAATCCATAATTCTCCAGACATAAGGGAGTTTAAATCCATAAGTTTCAAAAGGTAATCAATTTGAAATTTACCTTCAAAATTCTCTTCCCTTGGTCGACATTAGTACCTTCGAGACGAACCACAACTGGAACTTTTAGAGCAACCTGTAACACATGGAATAGCAAGTCAATGCCTTTACAAAGACTGTGGAGGAAATACGATTTAGACATTAATAAGTTCGTAATTTGACAAACAGACTTCATTATGTCTAACATTGTTTTTTAAGGAAAATGGCACTCCTAATTTCTGCTTCATGAACATCTATTGGGCTTCTGCACTAATATTAAATGATGATTCATCCACAAGCATTAACTATGATATAGAAGGAACCTATAACCAATGTAAATAAAGAAATTGCTCAAACTTGAAGCAATTATTTCCAACTCTCACCTGTTTGGCAGCATTGACAATGCCACTTGCAATCACATCACATTTCATTATTCCTCCAAATATGTTAACCAAAATTGCTTTCACTTTGTCATCAGAAGTCAAAATTTTAAATGCCTCAACCACCTGTTCCGCATTATCAAAGAATTTAACATTATCAAAGAATCAAAGAACAAAGCTATTTGAAGGTGAGTATTGCATCAATCAAATGTAGCATCAACTATCGGGTACCAAATATACAATAAAGCTAGTAACTCTGCAGCATGAGTCCATGATCAAAAATAATAAAAATGCATGAAAAGTAGCAGAAAAGACATAGAAAGCATGCCTAAAAGTGTGCGTAGTGCGGTACTAGAAAACAGGCACATTTGAACTACAAAATTCACCACAAAAAGGCAAGATAAGAAAGTACCAAAATCAAAGGACACCATTACCTGGCTTTCAGAAGCATTCCCACCTACATCCAGAAAATTGGCAGGAGTTCCTCCATGCAATTTAATTATATCCATTGTAGCCATTGCTAACCCTGCACCATTAACCATGCAACCAATTTCTCCATCTAAGCCAATGTAATTCAAATCAGCTTTTGCAGCAGCAACCTGTGCCATGAGCCCATATATTGGATTGTTAAATAATTCACTCAAGTTACTTCCATTTACAAGACAACCAAGAATAATCATTGGATGGAACAATAAAATTTAAAACAGATCATCCATACTTCTCGAGGATCCTCTTGCGATGGATCACGGAGAGCAAAAATATGCTTCTGACGGAAAGCAGCATTATCATCAAAGTTCAACTTAGCATCAGCAGCTACTAATTGGTTGCTAGATGTCTCAGCAAGAGGATTGATCTGTATAAAAGAATTAATATTCACACAAAGACAACCATTAAAAAAAAACAAAGATGCATTTTGCAGTTAATAAATGAAACTACGAGATAGTTCAAGCAAAAATATAAGCAAACAAAGAAATTCATACTCACTTCCAACAATGTGCAATCACATTCACAGAAAAGCTTATATAGTTTCTTCACTTGTTCAATAGAATCATTTCTATCGGCAACCTTGGGAGCCAAACCATCCACAACCTTCGCAGCATCTTCATCAGTAATTCCTTTGAAAACATCAATAGGTACCTATCAAAAATATTAAAGAAAAAAATTAATGAAATCAGTTGCACAATGGAATAATTACTATCAAAAGAAGAGACTGCCAAATTGGATACTAAAACCTCAGAAAACAGATGATCATAACCTTAATAATCATGTCAGGATATTTCTCTGCAAGGTCTTCAATGCTGGTTCCTCCCTTTTTACAGGCAATTATAAGCTGAGAAACAGTACACAGCAGAGTGATTAACAACATTTGACTTCAGGAGAAATGAATGAGAGTTGGCATCAGCAGTGAAGTACAAACAAAAGGTTCCAGCAAATAAAAAGATAACCCCTCAATTTTAGAACATACCGGACCAGCAGTTTTACGATCCAGAGTGATAGCAAAGTACATCTCATTCACAAGTGACAACTTTTGGCACAGGTAAACCTGTAAAAGAAAAGAAGTTAACAGAGATTCAAACAGTTCCTAGATCCAAGCCCCGGAGTTCAATTTGAAACTAACTGCATAGATTCATTGAACTTTAAATTCAAAAAAAAAAAAGGTGCCAAACCTTGCTAACAACTTTGCCTTGGGGTCCAGTTTGTTTAGTAACAAGTATCTGCCCAAGCATCTTCCCTGCTTGCAATAAAAATCAATCACTGAATAAAAAACTAAAGAAACATATTAACTAGAATTGCGAAAAAGTAAAAGAAACGCCATTACAACTAAATAGCATACAAGCAGCAATATGATTAGCAAGAGGACATGTTCACCTTACACGTAAAACCATACATGTATACCTTTTAATATCATCGTTCGGAAAGATAAATATCAAAATCAGAACAACACTCATAATGTATTTTGAAATGTGTAATGGAGTCAAGTTTTTCTATGAAGATTCAGTACCGGCTATTTCTTCAACCTGGTCAGCCTTGACGATGTGAACTCCACCCTTGAAACCATTTTGGAATGTTCCCAAGCCTCTTCCACCGGCCAAAATTTGACTTTTAACCACCAGCTATACCATAATCAAAATTATTAATGCCTATCTTATTCAATCATTTCATATCAAAAATGTCATTAAACAGTTGTCCAAAATTCAATTTCAAATAATTAAGAAGACAAAAAACATTAAATCCATTGCACAAAAAGAAGAAATTACCTCATCTTCGTTGGCGAAGGCAGACTTAACAGCTTGTTTAACTTCATCAATAGAAGCAGCAGCCACTCCTTTTGGCACGTTAATTCCGTATTTGCTCATTAACTCAGCCCCCTGATTTCAAATAATAACCAAAATTTCGTCTATCACCACAACGCTCACATGAAAAATATTTCCGAAGGCAAACAGATACGTAGATCCACAGAAACGGGTAAAATACAGTGAATTCAGTGTTTATTTCTCAAACCAAAGAAAAGGAAGAAAAAACATAATCTTCGAAAAAATATTATCATAGCAACCAAACAGGAACTAAAATCAGTATAAACTTTAGATCAGCAATCAAGTGTTCTATTGAAAATCATAGTTTACATTACATTTTGTAAGCAATAATTTAAGCAAAAAAACATAGAAGGCCATGTAAAGAAAAATAAATATACGAAAATGAGAAGTAAAAAAACCTGATATTCGTGGATGTTGAGACGGCGGAGCTGCTGTTGCTGCCATTTGCCAGCGACGGAGAGAGAGCGGGAGACGAGTTTGTTCACTAATCCTCTCATTCTAATTTTTCTTTTCCTCTTGAGAAAAGATTAATGATCAACAATGAACTAAACGAGATCTGCAGCAAAGCAAACCCTAGAAGAATCAATGGAAAAGAGAGATTTTTGCTGAGGGGGAAAAAATGCGAGCGAGGTCAGAGAAGAAGTAAGAAGCCACCCTAGATTTTTTTTTTTTCTTCTTTTATTTGTTGAATAATTTTCTGACCCCTTTACTTTTTTTTTTGATAAATGACCCCTTTACTTTTTAGATATTCTGGAAATGAGAAGAAAATTAAGAAATTATTATTATATTCTCTCTAAATTTGAATTTCGATTTTTTAGAAAAATTACATTTACGTCAATTATTACAGATTTCTTTTTTTTTAAACATTATTATTTATTACAGATTTCTTTCTTCTTCTTTGAGGAAAAATAAAATTTTTTAATAGGGTTAGGTACCCTGTAATCGAGTTCAAGTGACAATATTATTACTTGCCAGGGGTTCTAGTAGGGTACGAATAGTAGTTTTAGAATATCCATTACTTGAATTGATTTAATAAATATATTTTTAATATTTTATTTAAATTTATATATTAGTGTTTTTTATAATATTTTTTATAACACTAATATTGTAAATTTTGAACTATACAAGTGGGTGAGAAGTTGACACATACCTATTTTCTGAATTACTTTTGTTTTTAAAATTCAAAACTATTCTCTACAGGACGCATGTCAACCCTTAGCATGTGTAGTATGCTAAATTCCACTAGCGTGTATTGTATAATTTTTCTTTTATAAAAATAATAACTATTAAAATTCTTTAATTATTTTTTGAGTATATTTATTTAATCTATTTTTTATTAATTTATCCTCAGCAGTTGAGCTTCGCTATATGAACTAATAGACTCAAATTAGTACTCTCTCTGTCCCTAAATATAAGTCCCCTTCTAGAAACTTTCTTTGTCCCAATTTATAAGTTCCTTTATTAAATCCAATGCATATTCATTAGTTATTTCCAAAGCTACCCTTACAAGTGGTAGTGGTAGTTAAGAGAGTGAGTATGAGGAGAGAGAGTGAATGGGAAGAAATAGAATAGGGGCAAAAATAGAAGAATAAGGTAAAAATACATAAAATTTTGAACCATAACTAACTTTCTTAATCTTGAGATGATATAGTTAAAAGAGACTTATATATTGGGACAGAGGGAGTATATAATAATGAAAGATTTTTTTTACTCAAATTTAAAATTTTGAGTATATTTATTTAATCTATTTTTATGACTTCAAATTTAAATTTAACTTTGATTTTTATTAAAAATATGCCAAATAATAATTTATTTTATCGGGTCTGGGTTTTCAACAGGTATTTCTTATCAAGTTCGAATATTAGATCATACTTTCGGGTAGGATTCAGGTAGTGTTCGGGTAATACACATTTTTATCGAGTTCGAGTACCTCAAACTTTGCGGGTACTCGACCTGCTGCCATCACTAGCAAAATATAAGTAGCCAAATACGAGGGAAAGCGGTGACCTCTTCCCGTTGATGAATTTCTTGATGTCATTATGAGTTATGCCATTCAGAGCTTTTGCCTCCACTCACTTGGTGAAGTAATCTGTGGCAACTATAATAAAGCAGACACCTCCCTTGGCTGGTGGGTAGATCCTTCCAATAAAATCAATTGCCCATCCCCCGAATGGCCAAGGCTTTATTATAGAGTGTAGCTCTTCTGATGGAAGTCTCCAGATAGGGCCATACTTTTGACAAGCTTGGAAACCTTTGGCAAATTCCATACAGTCTTTCATGATGGTTGGCCAATAGAAGCCATGACGGCGTATTAGCCATCTCATCTTCCTTCCAGCTTGATGTGCACCACATAAGCCTTCATGTACATCCTTGATGACTTTCTTAGTTTCTTCATGGTCTAGACATCTCATCAAAGATATGTCTAAGTCTTTTCGGTATAACTCATCAGCTATGACAGTATAGTGCACAACCAAAGTCCTGATCCTTCTACTAACCCTTATTGATGGATTTTGAAGATAATCAAGGAATGGTTGGCGCCAATCATCAAGTTTGTGTACTATGTTGTATACTTCAAACACGTTGTCCCCAGTAAATGTTGAAGGCATGCTCCTCCTTTCAACATTCACCACCTTCTTCCAAATATCATCTTGGAATGTAAGGCCAGACGCGAGTTGTGCAGCAACATTTGCAGATTCATTTTTATGCCTGGGGACATGTTCTACTCGTACATCTTCAAACTTCTCTAACAATTGCACTGCCACTGCATAGTAGGATAACAATGATGGACTTATGCAATTGAACTCCCTAGTAAGTTGGTTAATTACCAATAAAGAATCACCTTTGATGTGTACTGTGGATACTTGCATCTCCTTGAGTAACTCTAAACCAATGATAAGTGCCTCATACTCAGCTTGATTGTTAGTACAATCAAAGTCTAAGTGAAATGACATCATGGTATAGTCATCATCAGGGGAGGTGATTACAATCCCTGCACCTGCTGAGTTAGCAATGCTAGAACCATCAAATTCAAGTACCCAAGGTATTAAGGATACCTCCATGACAAAGTTCGTGTCTTCAAATTCCTCTCCCAAGTCTAAGCATGAGTGGTCGGCTAGGAAGTCAGCAATAGCTTGCCCTTTCACTGCCTTCTGAGGTATATACTTGAAGCTGAACTCAGAGAGTGCTAGGCACCACTTGTCTAATCGGCCTTTGAGGAGAGGCCGAGATATCATGTATTTTATCACATCAGTTTTAGAAATAACACAGACATCGAAGTAGAGCATGTAATGTCTAAGTTTTATTGCTGCAAAGTAGAGTGACAAACATAGCTTCTCAATAGGACTATATCTGGTTTCTACATCCGTAAGAGTCCTACTTAAGTAGTACACTGCTTGTTCCTTCCCTTTTCCTAATCCCTGAGCCAACAAACATCCTATAGAAGATGCAGTGGCTGCGACATATAGGTACAATGTTTTATTCTTCTTATGAGGTAGTAAGACAGGAGGCGAAGCTAAGTACTTCTTGATAGCCTCAAAAGCTTCTTGATGTTTGTCGTTCCATTGAAATTCCTCCTTGTCTTTCAACTTCAACAATTGTGAGAACGCCTTGGTCTTACCAGCAGTGTTGGAGATGAATCTTCTTAAGAAGTTGACTTGTCCAAGGAAGCGTTGAAGTTCTTTCTTAAAGGTGGGTGGTTTTGCCTGTATGATGGCTCTTGC
Organism: Corchorus olitorius; assembly: GCA_001974825.2. Classification (NCBI taxonomy): domain Eukaryota; kingdom Viridiplantae; phylum Streptophyta; class Magnoliopsida; order Malvales; family Malvaceae; genus Corchorus; species Corchorus olitorius. Next base: position 15,612 of record AWUE01022351.1, read on the forward strand.
CTTCTTTTGGTCTATCTTGATGTCTCGTTGTTGGACCAAAAATCCAAGGAAGTTACCTGCACCAACACCAAAAGCACATTTCAATGGATTCATTTTCAAGCCATGCTATCTCATTCTTTCAAAGGAACGCCTTAAATGATCAATGTGGTCAAGGTGGTTGTGTGACTTAACCACAACATCATCTATGTATACCTCCATGATTTCCCAATCATGTCACGGAAGATGGCATTCATGGCTCTTTGGTAGGTTGCACCGGCATTTTTGAGTCTAAAGGGCATGACTACCCATTCGAAAGTACCGATTGCACCTCGATAGCGAAAAGCTGTCTTTGGAACAGCCTCCTCTGCTATGTAGATCTGGTTGTAGCCACTGTGTCCATCCATGAAGGACAACACTCGATGTTGGGCGGCTCCATCTACCAGTAAGTCTGCAACAGGCATAAAAATATTCGTCTTTAGGGGTGGCTGAATTCAAGTTACGAAAGTCAACACACACCCTGATTTTACCGTTCTTTTTTACTACAGGAACTATGTTTGAAATCCATTCTACTTACCTTGCGGTACAGATGAATCCTTCTTTAAGGAGCCTTTCAACTTCCTCTTTAACTTTAAGGATGACATCATTTGCCATCCTTCTAGGAAGTTGTTGATAGGGACGGTATCCTTCAATGATTGGTAGGCGATGCTCCACCAAATCATGACTTAAGCCAGGCATTTTGTAATAGTCCCATGCGAAACAATCTTTGTCTTCCTTTAACAAGGCTATAAAGTGTGACTTGTCTTCTTCGGCCAACAATTGACTTATGTAAGTCGGCCTAGGCTCTTCCTCAGTACCAAGATTCACTTCAAGTAAAGGATCTTGTACCTCAGCCTTGAGATCATCTAGTTTCATGGGAGCATGGTCAAGCTCTTCCATGGTGATCTCATCTTGTATGTCTTCTACACTTTGATAGGCCGCATTAGCTGATGGGGCGGTTGAGTCCTCTAAGCTTTGGAGCTTCATTTCTAAGGCCAAGGTCGACAACTTTTTCAAGGTGTCGTTGGCCAACACAACTTCTCTAGGTTGTGTACTCATGGGATCTCCTCTATGATAGGAGCACATGGAAGCGGCTTGAAGGGGATCAAAGCATTAGGGCGCACAAGATTTTCCATAACCTCTTGTGGGAGCCTTTTTGTGGGAATGTGAGAAAGGCCTGGTTTGGCTCACTTTGGGCTCAAGCCTAGCCCAAATCTCCCCAGAAGAGGAGCTGGGTTTGCGCAAGATGAGGCCCAAGACGCTGAGGCCCAAATAATCAGTGGCGCGGCAGGAAAAATTGGGGAAACTCAGCCTTTGTGGGATGGAGCAATTGACGTGGCAGGAAATGGGCAAAACTCAGTTTTAGAATCGCAGAAACTGAGGAAGATGAAAAAGATGAACAGAGTAACAGAAAACCCAGATTTCTTTGAAATGGAACAAGTCAAGCTCTTTATTGATTTCAAAACATATGAGGAACAAATTGGAAGTAGGATTTGGGGGAAAAGGAGGAAGAATACATCGAGAGCAATGGAATAAAAAACACAAGCTATTGACGATAGAGGAAAACACTAATTTTGGAGAAGATGGTTTGTGCTTGTTGCTGGAAAATCCTTCAAGGACTTCTTGAAAGTATGAATGTGGGGTGTTTTCCCTTCTCTTAGAGTTGTTAGTTGATCTTTCTCTTAGAGTTGCTTGATAGTTGATCCTTGATGCCATTTTTTACGGTGATGAGCCCCTTTTATAGTGCACTCTTTGTCCGGTCGGAAGCTTTGTCCGGCCACCCTAGACGGCTCTTGCTTTTTGATTGATTCAGTGAATAGCCTCTGGGTTCAAGACAAGGAATCTTCCGATTTGAGGAAGAGAACAGTGGGCACCTTCTTGCGTTGAAATCGGCACCATATTTCACCGGGATCATGTCGCCATCACCGGTTTGCTTTTTACAAGAAACTAGCTGTCTCCTCTCAAAGTCAAAACAGCTTGGCTTTTGATTCCACCCTCTGCAACCAGTTGATTTCCCCTTTGGTGTTAAGGAACAACTTCCAAGCATAGTTGCCCACTCCAAAGAAATTAATCAAGGGAGATTCTTTCTCCTTTTGCCATCCATTCCACTCCCCCCAATTTGTTTTCCCGCCTGTGGGCTTGGACCACAGTTAGTGCCTACAAAAAGGATTAGTTAGTGATAATCCTTTGCTATAAATAGGTAAAAATGAAGAAGTTTGAGTTAATTATGGTTCTTCCCTTAGATGCTTTCCTCTACAGGAAAGTCTGACATGTTGCAGCAGGGAATAGGGTTGTGTTCCCTTTGTCTTCACGTTCTTGGCTTAGAGATGAAGTGGCAAGACTTCCACCGTTTTGGGCCTTCTTGGGCTTGAGAGAAGAGCTTCAAAAGTGACAAGGCCCAACGTTGTGCACATGGCTTGGGCCCTTGTCACATATATGTATATATATATATATATATAATATAGGTAATTTGGTGGCAAGGCCCATGTTTATATATTATGAGCCTTTGCCCCAAAGAGAAATGCCTTAATAGCAAGGCCCATGTATATTATGAGCCTTTGCCATAAGGAAAAATGCCTCTGTGTTATATATGTGTTTGAGGACTTTGTAATAGAGATGCCCCTGTGTTATATATGTGTTTGGGGACTTTGATATAAATGCATTTGTGTTATATATGTGTTTGAGGACTTTGTAATAGAGTTGCCCCTGTGTTATATATGTGTTTGGGGACTTTGATATAGATGCCTCTGTGTTATATATGTGTTTGAGGACTTTGTAATAGAGGTGCCCCTGTGTTATATATGTGTTTGGGGACTTTGTAATAGTTGCCTTTGTGTTATATATGTGTTTGAGGACTTTTAGAATAGAGATGCCCCTGTGTTATATATGTGTTTGGGGACTTTTTGTTATTGGGTAAAAGAGAGATGGGCTTTTGTGTGATACTTGTGGCCCATTTACCCAATATTTGTGTATGTGTTTAGTTGAGCCAAAGAAAATAGGAATGGATAAGAAATAGATTGGGCCAACCTTTGAGTGTGTGTGGAGAGGATTTGGTGGACTTGAGCCTTCCCGGTTTTGGCCCCTAACATTTAGCCCCTTTTGAGTGATAGTTCCTTGTTGTAGCAGGAACTTGAATCTCAAATCCTCCATGGGCCAAAAATCGACCCGAACCGCCATGCCCTTCTGGTGGGGACGCAATTTTGAATTAGGCAGGTATATGCAGCACGTGATAGGCTGTATTGCACCTATTTGTTGTAGACTTCTCTTTTTCAAAGGCCTATCGGCAGAGAGGTCTTTTCGATTCTGCACTTGGAGCTCTGCAACTTCCATTTGCAATGATTTCTGAAAAGGTGCTTTCTTCATGGGTGCTTCGTGATATGCAAAGAGACCCCTTTTGGGAAAGACTTTGTTTTGGGATAAACTGTTGGGCGGACACCTCTTTTTTTCTCTTTATTGGTGCCTTTCCATTATCCTCTTAGCCTTGATCAACGGGCCTCCCTCTATTTATTGTTGCTTTCACCATTGGATGGTCTTCATTTTCTGGTTTTGAACTTTGGAGAAGCAAAAGGCTTTGGTTTTCTTCTGCGCCTTTTTCTCTTCTTCCTTTTCACCGTACTTCATTTTTTTCCGTCGGAGGTTTGCCGTGGCCCTTGGGTCCGATCGACTTTACTCCCTTCTTGAAAGGTTTGGGTTCCTTCCGTTTCTTGTGATTTTGCCTTTTCTGAGAGAGGTGTTGTCGTTTTGCTCACTCCACTGTGTTTTTGCAGTTGTCGCTTTTGGCCTGCAACTTTCCTGCCGGCGTTGGCGGCATACAATGGGTACGATCTTTCTCTCTCTTTTCTGGCCTTGATTTCTTTGGTTGTTTGGTATGTCCCATTGATGTTGGGATCATAATCTTCTTTGGGTTTCCTCTTTCTTTTCTCCTTTTAGCCACTCCCGCTTATCGAGAGAGGAAGAAACAGAAAGGCAGGAGAAATTCCAGCACTTTTATACGATGCTTGGGTCGAGGTTGATGATGATTTGCTGCATTTTGTGAAAATTGATGCGCTTGGGTCCGTCAAGGCTAGATGTGGTAACTACCACTTGCTCGAGGAATACACCGCGGGAACAGACGATCCCCCAGTCCTGCTGGATGCTGACTCAGTATCTTCGTCTCATATCCATAGGAGGGATTTTACCGCTGCTCCTTTAGTCACATCATTTTCCTGCGGCACTCTTAAAGATAATAATGCCTGGGTTGAGTGGGTTACCCGAGAGCTTTCAAATCCGAACTTCCGAGCCTTGATGAAAAAAGCTCGTATCTTTGATGCCCTCTCCCTCTCACGGCGCCAATCTTTCTTTGCCGATCCCGAGCTTATTGGCTTCCTCTCCCGTAGATGGCATGTGGGGCATCATACTTTTCTTACTGCTTTTGGCGAGATCACTGTGACGCTTGAGGATGTGGCCGCCATCACTTTACTTCCTATCGTTGGTGACATTGACCCTCGTCTCATCAGTCCAACTCCGCAGGAGGTTAAGATCTTGACTGGTTTACTCGACAATCTTTCTATCACCAAACGATATCCGAAAAAGAAGTGGCATGGTGAGCATTTCATTTTGCACTCCACTTGGATAGATCATGTCACTTGTGCTTGTGGTGAATGGGATGTTGGCGTGAGGAGGGCTGCCTTCATCTTGGTGTGGCTGAGCAGGTTCGTCTTTGGAGGCTATCCTTACAACAGAGTTATGGCTGAGCTTGCCCCTCTTGCTGTGAAGATTTCCTGCAGCCATTCTGCACCTTTGGCTCCCTTGGTTCTGGGGACACTTTATCACCACTTGGACACGTTTCATGAGGATGAACTCCGAGGTGGTGGCCGCTACACAATCGAAACCTTTGTGAGTATTCCCCTGTTGCAGGTCTTTGTTTGGGAGCATTATCCCAAATTGGCCCTAGAGTTTGTGGATAAAAAGACCATGAGTGACAACTACAGCTCCGACTGGGAATTTAATGGTTCTCTTTGCGGCAAGTTTCCCAGAATCTGTGGCTGGGTAAATAAGAAACCTCGCCTTGAATCGAGAATCCATTCACTGTTTGACACTCATGCTGCTTTCTTCTTTAGGCCGTATACTCGATTTGCGGCTTCACCTTCTGTTCCATCGCATATCTTGGTTCCTCCTGTGAGTGAACAGCTTGCTGCTGCTTCTGATTCAAGCTTTTACGAAGTGAATGTTACGGCATCCGACACGCTTCGAGTTGAGGCTGTCATTAGCTTCACTCCTTCTATGATCCCCTACTTATCTTTGAATGGCGTGTGGGGCGTTTTGAATTACAGCCCCCAGTTTGCTTTGAGACAGTTTGGATTTGATCAAGGGGTCGCCATTGCTGCATTTCCTGCTGACCCTTGGGAAGTGGCCATTAGGAGGTTCCGCACTGCTTTTCAAGTTGACCGATTTCAGGATGGCAGGATTTTCAAGTTCCTGGGTCCTACGGCTAGGCCCATCATGGTTCCTGCCATGATTGAACACTGGGAAAACTGTTGTGTCGCCTTGCGGTCTTTTATTGAGCTGGACCCTCAACCTGTTACGCCTTTGCCTCCGAATCGGGTTGGGAATCCTCGATTCGTCAACAATTCTACACTCAAGACATATATGACTCGGCATCCCACCACTGGCGTCTTCAAGAGAAAGGATTCTCATTGGCTTGCTTACGGGAATTTACCATATCCTCCTCCGACATACATTTTGGCCCATGGGGATATCGGGAAATTTGTCAATAGAGACGCTAAGAGGTGGAGAATGGCGCATCTGGGAATAGGATGTCCCTTGGAACTGCTGATGATGACGCTCATCTTGTGGCGATCTTGCTATCCTTAAACAAGGCTGTGTCGAGGAATCCCATTCCCCCAAAAGGGGCTGTGGGAACAAAGAGGAATGGAGCTGCAGATTCTGGCTCTCCTAAAAAAAACTTCGACTGCTGCCGCGATTCTTGCTGAAGCCCTATCCGCTAAGCCCCTGTCGCTCCCTCTAAGCCAGTGGCAACCAAGTTTTATGATACCCGGTCCAAGATCAAGAAGGCTCAAGAATCATCAGCTGTTGTAATTAAGGTACTCCTCTGACCATAGCTCCAGTTGTTCCCCTTTTTTTTTCTTCTTCCTGCTAGGACTAGCTTCTGAACCTCTTGTGTACCTCCATAGGAAAATGTGTCCGTTAGGAGTGCTGGTTTGGTTGGGGCAGGTTTGTCTTCCTTTCTTTTCTCTCTCTCTCTTATATTATTTGAGTAGAAAAGAAATACCTATTTTCCCCTTTATTTTTCTGTCTTTAGACTGACTTGAACCAAGTTGCTAGCGAGGCCGATAAAAGCATGGATGATCCTTCTTTGAAAGGCCCAGGTGAGCTTATTTCCTCCCTTAGGCCCCATTCATAAACGAGATGGGTCTCCAAGGCTTCAGAAATTTTGACTCACCCGTTTCTCCTTTTCGCCAATTTGCAGATAGGAAGATGAAAGGAAAAGTGGTAGAGGAACCCGAGGTTGTCCTGTTTGAGGAGGAGGGAGATGCCGATTCCGATGCCGGCTCAGAGGGTGATGAGGAGGCCGATGACCTTGACGAGCTAGGTGAAAGCTCAGACGAAGGCGCTGGTGAAGAGGGGGACTCCGATGAAGATTATGAGCCCTTGGATCTCGCTATGGAGGATGTCGAGATAGTGAGGCAAGATCTCCAGAGCGTTCCCAAGCCTTCCGATGCTGGCCCTAGTTCTGGTGCTGGTGTGGAGGAAGAGATTACCCCATCCGATCAGACAGTCAAAATGCCTTCCATTGAAAGCACCCAGATGACTGGCATCGTTGATGGTGGTGAACTTCTCTCCACTTCTTTCTGCGTTCTCCTTTTTCCCCTTTTTTGTTGATGTGGTTTCTGAATCCTTTGCCATTGGTTATTCGCAGGGAATGCCAAGGCTGTTGATGAAGCTGGTACTAGTAGTGCAGCAGGACAGAATGAAGGAAGTGGGAGGATTCCTTATCACACCTTGCTGAATGACTTGGTGGGCAAAGCTTCTCGCCCAAGTTCTTACTTCTTTGATTATATGAGCAAGGGTGGCACCATTGTTCAGGTGGAGAGCACTCCTTTTGCTGTGTTTTCTCACTTGAAACCCACTGCCGATAGGATCATGAAGGCATATCCAAACTTTCTTGCCAATATTGGAGCCTTCTCAGCAGGAGCTACCTTTGCTTTTGGACTGCTCTGCCATGCTTTATATGACATGGAGACAACAGCTGTAAGTGACATCACAGAGTCCTTGCTTTTTGATTGGAGGGACGCCATTAGGGGAGCAAAAGAGCATCGCTTCCATGTTGAACCCTTCCAGAAACATGTCTACTTCTTGGCTTAAGTCTTCTGTGGTCGTGAGGCACATTCCTCTCCGGAAGCGGAGAAGGACAAGGCGCATACTCTAGAGCTCAACAAGTTAAAGGAAGAGTTGGAGCAGTGTGAGGAGCGTGTGGCCATTCTGAAGAAGACCATTGAGGAAGCGAAAGCTGATCATAAGAAGAGGCTTGCTAATGTTGTGAATCATGACTGCATCCCTGCCTTTCTTCGCAAGCGCAACAAGACCGCTGCTTTTACTTTCATTTGATGGATAGTCCTGAGTTGGCTGATTTGTAATCTTTGGATATTTTCTATGGCTGTTTGAATATTTCAGTATTTGGGTATGTATTTGGGATAACTCTAAGTATTTTGTGTATGGATGTTTGGCATAGTGCCTTTATTTGTTACTGCAGGATTTGTGTTTGCTAATCATGTGTTTCCTGTCGTAGTATGAAGTATGAAAGAATCAAAGAATTTGTGGTAAAATACTTTAGAGTTTTTTGATGAAAGCTCTCTATTTATTTAGGTAATGATCAAAAGGGCCTAAGTACAAGGGATTTTACAAAATCCTATGGGCTAACTAGAGAGGCCTACCCTTAAGCAAATAAAGTGCATTTTAGCAATGGTAGGACTTAAGCCACTTGGCATTAATTAACTCATACCAGTTTGGCTCGTTGGGCTTCATGATCCCACAATACCCACTAGCAAAGGCTTCTGTCACGATGTAAGGCCCACTCCAATTTGGAGCAAATTTGGAAGGTCGGGGCAAATTTCTTCTCACGTGATCATCCGCCTTAAGCACCAGCTGTCCTGCCACAAAGGTTCTAGGATTGACCTTGCTGCCATAAGTCTTGGCCATGGATGCTTGATAATTCTGCATGTTGGCCTTAGCCTGCTCTCTTATCTCATCCACAGCTTCCAACTCAACCAATCTCTGCCCTCCACAAATGACAAATGAGCTGTCTAAGTCAGTGGAGGCCAGGATTCTTGCCGTTGGCTTGACAATCTCGACCGACAGGATAGCTTCGGCGCCATAAACTAGGGAGTAAGGAGAAAAGCCTGTAGAGGATCGGGGATGGACTCAATAGGCCCATAAAGCATCAGGCAAGTGGGTGGTCCAGCCTTTCTTGTATTCGTACACCATCTTGCTCAAAATTTTGAGCAGCACCTTGTTTGTTGCTTCAGCTTGGCCATTTTCGTGTGGGTAGTAGGATGTCGACCTTCGGTGCCTGATCTCATAATCATCCAAGAGTTTGCCAACATACTGGTTCACAAATGGGGTGCCATTATCGGTGATGATCCTGTGGGGAACTCCGAATCTGCAACTGATTGCTTCTTTAATGAATCGGGTTACAACAGGACCAGTCGCCTTTGTCAAAGCTTCTGCCTCAACCCACTTTGTGAAGTATTCTGTGGCCACAAGGATCCATATCTTGCTATCAGATGCGGGGTGGATTGGACCAATCAAATCTAGCCCCCAAGTGTGGAAGGGCCAAGGAGTTCTCATATCTTGAAGTGTCGAGGGGTGAGTGTGAATCATTGCTCCATGGAATTGACATGTTGAGCACCTCTTCACATATTCTTTGGACTACTTTTTCATTCGAGGCCAATAATACCCGCATGATATCAGCTGTTGGTAGAGTTTCTTTCTGCCTTGATGTTCTCCACAATCACCAGAATGCATTTCTGCCATAACTTTGAGGGCTTCTTCAGTGGACAAACATCTCAGGGGTTCTCCAGTGAATCCCTTTCTGAATAGAATGTCATTATCGACAAAGAATCTTGCTGCAGATCTCCTAAAGGCATATGCCTTCTTCGCGTCCTGCGGCAGGACGTTATGAATCAAGAAATCCAGGATCGGCTGTCGCCAATCTCCTGCAGCATCTAAGGCAAGGCATTCTTTCTCGCCGAACATTGGACTGCAGCTTTCACAATCCTGCTGCAGAGCATATGCTTCCTTCTTCATGTCTGGCCAAAAATAGCCAAGTCGCTGTAATCTTCGATAGAGGCTAATTTCAGGAGCTATGCCACAAGACTTCTCATGAGTCTCTTTGAGGACGAGCTCCGCCTCCTCTTTTTCGATACAGCATGCAAGAATCCCACCGGGCATTCGGCGGTAAAGGTCTTTGTTGATCAGAGTGTAGTCTTTGAGCTCTTTGATTGATGGAAAATCATCAGATAGCAGGGCTTTGCTGATTGAACTCCTCCAATCTTCTTTCTCGGTTGTGGGCCCTTGCTTGGGCGAGTTTGTGACTGGGGAGACTCGCCTGACTACTTCGAATTGAGCGGAACCGCCAGGGAAAATGAGTTTTGACCCCAAGGTGGCTAGCGAGTCAGCATATCGATTCTCCCCTCTCTACACATGAACGATCTCAAAAGTCTCAAACGACTTTTCTAGCTCTCGTGCCAAGGCTCTATAAGGCGCCAAAGAGGGCTCTTTGAGTGCGAATTCCCCATTTACTTGGCTAATTACCAAATTGGAATCGCCTTTAACTCTCAAATGCTTGATTCCTCTTTCTTTGGCAACCAAGAGACCAATGAGATAAGCCTCATATTCGGCAATGTTATTCGAGCATGGAAAGTCAAGTTTGCAAGACAGAGTGATCGCTTGCCAACACCTCCTCCCTCTGCCGTAGAGGACCCATCAAAGTATAAAGTGTGGGGTTGTACTGGTTCTGCAGTGGCAACTTGCTCTTCCATCCCTGGGATTTCTTCTGATATGGTGGAGGAGTCTTTGCCTGGGAACTCGGCAAGAAGGTCTGCTACAGCTTGTCCTTTGATGGCAGAAGGATTGTGGCAGGAAATGGAGTACTGCGACAGTTGCAGCAACCAGTTGGCTAATCTTCCTGACAGAGATGGTTTTGCTAGTAGATAGCGGATTGGGTTGGACTTTGTCATCAAGTTTATCTCGTGAGCTAGGAAATAGTGCCTCAGCTTTTGGGAAGCATAAATCAGCGCTAAGCACATCCTTTCGATCATAGGATATTTCCTTTCTGATTCTTGCAGTGCACGACTGATATAATAGATTGGGCACTCTATTCCTTGCTCATCGACTTGAGCCAACAATTCGCCTATAGCTGTGTCTGTCATGGCCAAATATAACCTCAAGGGCTTTCCTGCGGTAGGAGACTGCACTGTCGGGAGACTCCTCAGCTGCTTCTTCAAATGCAGAAAAGCTTCTTCATGATTGTGCACCCATTCATATGGCTTCCCTTTCTTCAACAAAGGGGTGAAAACTGTGGTGCTCGCCGCAAGACTTGGAATGAAACGCCTTATGTAAGATAGCCTGCCAAGAAAGCTTTTCAGCTCCTTCACATTGGTAGGCCTCTTCATCTCGGCTATAGCGTCTATGCGGCTCTGATCCACATTGATTCCTCGTTTGTGAACAAGGAAGCCAAGAAACTTTCCTGCGGGGACTCCAAAGGCACATTTGACAGGATTCATCTTGAGTTTGTAAGCACGGCAACGGTTGAATACCCTTCTCAAAGCATCAAAGTGCCCTTCCCTTGTCTTTGACTTGACCACGACATCATCGACATAATCTTCCAAGTCTTGATACATTAAATCGTGGAAGATTGCGGTCATGGCACGTTGATAAGTGGCTCCGGCATTCTTGAGGCCAAAGGGCATCACCCTGTAATAAAAATTGCCGATGGGTGTCCTGAATGCTGTCTTCTCAGCATCTTTTTGGGTCATCTTGATCTGATTATAACCACTAAAGCTGTCCATGAAGGAGAACATGACATGTCCTGCCGTGGAATCAATGAGGACATCCATGTTTGGCAGTGGAAAATAGTCTTTGGGACACGCTTTGTTCAAGTCTCTGAAGTCCACACAGCATCTAATTTTGCCATTTTTCTCTTCACAGGAACTATGTTGGACAACCATGTTGGGTGCTGAATCGGCCTATGAATCCTGTGGCTAGGAGCTTTTCCACTTCTTCTTTGATTTGGTCTTCTACTATAGGATGGAAAACTCTAGCGTGCTGCTTGACTGGCTTAACATCAGGCCGAACATTCAATGTGTGGGCCACCATAGCAGGATCCAGGCCCGGCATGTCTTTGTAGCTCCACGCAAAGACATCTTCATATTCCTTTAATAATTTGACAAGCTGGTCCTTCTCGGCAGGGCTTAGAGAAGAACTGATGGACACACAGTGCTGTGCGGCAGGAGCACCGCTGACATCTACAACCTCTAAGGGCTCGTCGACTGCCACGGATGGCTCTTTTGGAGCATCTCCTGCCGTGCGCTCGGGACTCACAAGATTGCAGTCATTACAGCTACTAGTGTTGGGATCTCCTTGAGGATCTTTAGGAGACCCCGCACACCTTCATAAGCGATATACAACCTTCCCGCTAGGATAGACAGTCTTGCGGCATTGTGGTGAAGATTGTGTCCTTTTCTGCTTCTTGTGATCAAGTGCAGCTCGGAGATCCCAGTCTGGATCATCTCGAATGTCTTCCCATCTGGGCAAAGGAGTACCAGTTGGCTTAGTCACTCGGGCACCCTGGGCAGGTGCAAGCTTATCGAAGAAGGATGCTTCGGCATAGTGAGCTTCTGTTTCGTCAAAGGGAGTGGCATTGGCTGAAATTTTGAAGACTTTTCCATTCAATCTGTCCTTCACACACTGGTGGTAAGTGGAAGGGATGATCTGGTGCTTGTGTAGCCAAGGCCTTCCAGGTAGAATGTGATAGGAAGTTTCAGCATTGATGACGTGGAAGCAGGTGAGAGATTTCACAGGGCCCACTTGCAAATCCAGCAGGACATGACCCAAGGACCCTTCAGTCGAATTACCAAAGCCAGCGATAGTCATAGTGGCTATGGTTATTCTGTGCCTGGGTATTCCTGCTGCTGTAAGCGTGTGGATGGATACGAGATTCAATGAAGATCCCGTGTCCACTAAGGCCCTTCTGACTTCCACGCTGTTGATTATTGCAGTGACATATAGAGGGCGCCGATGATCATGTTGCTGCACCTCTATATCATCATCGGTGAATGTGATGGCATTGGTAGCCTCCAACACAGTTCTGCTGGCCTGAGCTGCGGCGGTGAAACAAGCCTCACTTTCAGATTGGGCAGCGACAGTGATCAGAGCTTCGGTGGCTGTCCTTCTTGCTTCTGGATTCAACCCCAAATGGTTGAGTAGATTCTTGAAGCGGTGGCTCTTCTGCAAGGTTCGGATGGTATTCTCTTTTGTGGTGGACGACTCCGGCGCCTCTTCCGGAATTTCTGGGCCGCTATGGATAACGACTGCCACAGCCCCCTGTGCTTGGTGACGGGGCAAAGGGTCATCGTTAATCCTTTGGGCTATCTCCGGCACCTCCAGAGTTCCATCGGCGATCTTTCTGTGGATGATTTTTCTCAATGACTGACAAGATAAAGTGGGATGGTGGACGTATCGATGGAGTCGATAGTATCGTGGCTCTTGCTTGTCCTGTTCAGTTGGCTCTTTGCTCACAGGATTCTGCCGCAGGATACTATCGGCCAACCACTGGTCCACAAGTGTGTCAACTTCTGCCGCAGTAAATGGGACTGGTGGCACTTCTTCTCTTGGCCTTTTTCTGATTAGGCCTACTTTTGTTGTTTCCTGCCGCAACAAGGGTCTGATGCCCCTGCGGCTTTTCGCTTCTGGTGGAGCGGGAAACAGGTAGCTTTACGGATTGAGTTGTTTTTCTTGCCGCATCGAGGAGCCTTGCAAACTGGCCTATGCCCAAGTTCTCCAGCACGACACGAAATTCTGGCAGCATGTTGTGGACGCAAATCTCTACTAGCATGGATTCTGGATTTTCTTCATAGCAATCAAGAGAGAGGTCTCGGAACCTCTTCACAAAATCAACAAGGCCTTCGGATGACCTTTGGTTGGTATTTTGGAGTTGAAGAAGAGTGATCCTCTCTTCACTTTGAAAGTATTTTCTGCAAAACTTTTCTGCCATCTCTTCCCATGAGTTGATGGATCCGGAACTCAAGGTAGTATACCAAGTATAAGCACGCCCAGTGAGAGACTTAGAGAACTCTCGGAGGCAAAGCTCTGGGTTCATGGAGTGAGGACCCATCGCATCCAGAAACTTGCCGACATGCTCTACGGCATTACCTTTCCTACCATCATACTGTGGGAAGATTGATGCTTCATAGTTTGGTGGGTACGGCTTGTCCACCAAGTGTTTCGGGTAAGGTGGATCCTTCATGAAGATGAAAGTAGGACGTGAGAGCTTGGCCCTTTCCCTTTCCAGCAGGGTGGTGAGATCAGAAAGAGTAGCAAAGCCTTGGGAAGGCTTATTTTGCTGCTGCGTTTCTTTGGTGTGCCTTGGCGGGCCATCATCACCACCAGGTGGAGTAGGGCGCCTGCTTCCATCATGGGACTGGCCTCCATTGGTGGCTCGAGACCTGGTCTCCCGAATGGCCTCTAGCAGCTCGAGTTGGCTTTGATAAATACCACGGGCCAGTTCAACCATGACTTTAGCAAGGTTTGGTGGATCTTGCTCTTGCACAGCTGAGTTCTCCTGGTGCTGATTGGAGGATTCTTCCTGCTCCTTATGCATATCGTCAATGTCAGTAGGAGGATTTTGGTGATTTTGTTGCCGGACAACTCTTGGTCGCGCCATCTCACTTGAATTTCCGACTTCCAAAAGGCTCCCCAGTGGAGTCGCCAGAAAATGTGGGAGCCTTTTTGTTGGAATGTGAGAAAGGCCTGGTTTGGCTCACTTTGGGCTCAAGCCTAGCCCAAATCTCCCCAGAAGAGGAGCTGGGTTTGCGCAAGATGAGACCCAAGACGCTGAGGCCCAATTAATCAATGGCGCGGCAGGAAAAATCGGTGAAACTCAGCCTTTGTGGGATGGAGCAATTGACGTGGCAGGAAATGGGCAAAACTCAGTTTTAGAATCGCAGAAACTGAGGAAGATGAAAAAGATGAACAGAGTAACAGAAAACCCAGATTTCTTTGAAATGGAACAAGTCAAGCTCTTTATTGATTTCAAAACATATGAGGAACAAATTGGAAGTAGGATTTGGGGGAAAAGGAGGAAGAATACATCGAGAGCAATGGAATAAAAACACAAGCTATTGACGGTAGAGGAAACCACTAATTTTGGAGAAGATGGTTCTTGCTTTGCTGGAAAATCCTTCAAGGACTTCTTGAAAGTATGAATGTGGGGTGTTTTCCCTTCTCTTAGAGTTGTTAGTTGATCTTTCTCTTAGAGTTGCTTGATAGTTGATCCTTGATGCCATTTTTAACGGTGATGAGCCCCTTTTATAGTGCACTCTTTGTCCGGTCGGAAGCTTTGACCAGCCACCTTAGACGGCTCTTGCTTTTTGATTGATTCAGTGAATAGCCTCTGGGTTCAAGACAAGGAATCTTCCGATTTGAGGAAGAGAACAGTGGGCACCTTCTTGCGTTGAAATCGACACCATATTTCACCGGCCTCATGTCGCCATCGCCGATTTGCTTTTTTCAACAAACTAGCTGTCTCCTCTCAAAGTCAAAACAGCTTGGCTTTTGATTCCACCCTCTGCAACCCGTTGATTTCCCCTTTGGTGTTAAGGAAAAACTTCCAAGCATAGTTGCCCACTCCAAAGAAATTAATCAAGGGAGATTCTTTCTCCTTTTGCCATCCATTCCACTCCCCCCAATTTGTTTTCCCGCCTATGGGCTTGGACCACAGTTAGTGCCTGCGAAAAGGATTAGTTAGTGATAATCCTTTGCTATAAATAGGTAAAAATGAAGAAGTTTGAGTTAATTAGGGTTCTTCTCTTAGATGCTTTCCTCTGCAGGAAAGTCTGACATGTTGCAGCAGGGAATAGGGTTGTGTGCCCTTTGTCTTCACGTTCTTGGCGTAGAGATGAAGTGGCAAGGCTTCCACCATTTTGGGCCTTCTTGGGCTTGAGAGAAGAGCTTCAAAAGTGACAAGGCCCAACGTTGTGCACATGGCCTGGGCCCTTGTCACATATATGTATATATATATGTAGGAATTTGGTGGCAAGGCCCATGTTTATATATTATTAGCCTTTGCCTCAAAGAGAAATGCCTTAATAGCAAGGCCCATGTATATTATGAGCCTTTGCCATAAGGAGAAATGCCTCTGTGTTATATGTGTTTGAAGACTTTGTAATAGAGACGCCCATGTGTTATATATGTGTTTGGGGACTTTGATATAAATGCCTCTGTGTTATATATGTGTTTGAGGACTTTGTAATAGAGTTGCCCCTGTGTTATATATGTGTTTGAGGACTTTGATATAGATGCCCCTGTGTTATATATGTGTTTGAGGACTTTGTTATAGAGGTGCCCCTGTGTTATATATGTGTTTGGGGACTTTGTAATAGTTGCGTCTGTGTTATATATGTGTTTGAGGACTTTTAGAATAGAGATGCCCCTGTGTTATATATGTGTTTTGGGACTTTTGGTTATTGGGTAAAAGAGAGATGGGCTTTTGTGTGATACTTGTGGCCCATTTACCCAATATTTGTGTATGTGTTTAGTTGGGCCAAAGAAAATAGGAATGGATAAGAGATAGATTGGCCCAACCTTTGAGTGTGTGTGGAGAGGATTTGGTGGACTTGAGCCTTCCCGGTTTTGGCCCCTAACACCTCTTTCAAGACTTCTTGTTTGACTTCTCCAATGTAGATGATAGGGTATGGCCGGCCATGCTTGTCCTGACCCATGAACCTGATAGGTCCAGTGGTTCCATCATAGAACCTCACATTTACTGCGTTGGATTCAACTTTGAATGGTTTATTGTCTGCCTTGACCACTTCAACTTCAGTGCCATTCCAAAACATCAGCAGTTGGTGTAAAGATGATGGGACACACCTGTTAGAGTGAATCCAATTTCTACCAAGTAGCATGTTGTAGGTTGATGAAGAATCAACTACAAAGAAGGCAGATAGGGACGTTTTTGACCCAATGGTCAGCTGGGCATGTAGTATGCCTCTTGTCTTCTTGATGGCGCCAGAGATATCACTTACAGTAACTTCTGACTTGATCAAGTCATCAATGCACTTGCCAAGCTTTTTCAATGATGAGTAGGGAAAAAGATTCACCGTTGCACCATTATCAACAAGTACCCACAAATACCCTGTTGATTGGGATGCCATCGAGCCTTGATATACAAAGGCTTGATGTGGTAAGTATTTGTTTCATCAGGTTTGGTGAAGATCATGGCTTTAGCATCATCTGAGTTGTTGCCCCCCGAGTCTTCTTCTTTTCCTGAAGGGATCTCATTGACATCTTCATTCTCCTGATGAGAGGGTGGTTCAAATGATTCCACTCGCTCCTTTAGCTTAGCAGCAAATGTGCATGGTAGAGTGAGTGTAGTATGGTTAAGATTAACCATGAACTGTCCAAAGGCCATTGAATCAACAAATTTGTTGTCAAAGTCCTCAGCAGCTAACGTTTCCTCTTCACTCATGGCATCAGGCTTTTCTCCCAAACTCTCATCACACTTGTTTTGATTAGATGGAGTTGGTATGGCATCCTCTATGTGGATGGCGCCATTATCCTCCCAATGTGGAGTCCATAGACTTTCATCTTGGTCTCCTAGGGTCTTGTCTACTTTCATGTTGAGCTCTTCAATGATGACCCTCCTAAGGAGTTGTCGAGCATCATCATCTATGGCTTCTTGTCTTTCGAAAAGAACGTTTTCAGCTTTGATATGTTCTATCCTCTTAGCTTCAAACTATTTCCTTTCCTTATCTAATTTTGCTTTTTCAAGCAAAATTGATATTTGCCATGGTGGCATGTTCTCTGAGATGTGGACTAAATCTTGAATGGACTCATGTGGTGGCCAGTCTTCAAGTCTTCTAGACAAAGCTTCATAAGGAAATTTATTGTAGTATGAGTCATTGTCAATACTACGGATCTTGAAGTCATCATCCTCTCCATCTTCATCTCCTATGGCGAATGCTCTCATGGCTAGTCTTCTGTAAGCGAGGACTACTTCCTCATTGATGGCGCCCTTATCTGCTAGTTCTTGGCAAGAATAATCTTCATTGCCATAGACTATGTCAATTAGGGCTTGCCTTCGATCTTGGAGTTCAACTTCCTTCTTACTTAGCTCAAGTGCTTTTGCTTTGAGCTTTGCTTCTTCAGAAAGGATTTTCTCCTTGCAAAGCTTCATTCCCATGTTTGCCAGGTCCATGAGGGATACATCCATCTCGTTGGTAGGTGGTGAGTCCTTTGAAGGTTCATTTCCACTCTAATCAACTTGCATGGCATCAAACACTTCTTCACCTCGAGCTTTTTCTCTTCTTTGAAGTTCTCGTCTCCTCCAAGTCTTTCTATTCTTTTGAATAGGGTACTTGGGGTGTTGCACTCTTCGCCACACACCCTTTTGAGTATTTGATGGTGGCTTGACCATCCTTGGTCGTACATGGTCACTTCTTAGCTTCATCTCCTTCCTCACAGCTGCATGGCGATATTCCTTCTTCTTATGGTCCAACCATGGTCTGATTTCATGCTTAGTCCTCTTTGAGTAAGACTTAGAATGAATCTCAACTTGTGGTTGTTGATCATGCCCTCTCTTAGAAGATCTCTACACCTTGTGATGGGTAGATGAGCTGGGATGAGGGGAGGATGGCACCATCTTTGAAGATGACTTTCCATATTCCCATTTGCTCTGCTTAGGAGGAGGATAAGAAGCTTCTGGTTTGCCCCCCCGAGTTAAGAGTATGCTTTGCCTTGCTTTTTTCCTTTTTCTTGAGTGGAGTTTTTGATGAAAATTCCAACTTTCTTTGAACCTTCTTCTTAGAAGTAGTATCAATATGTTCCACAGGTTCTTCCTCATCTTCAGATGAGAAAAGTTCCAGCTTCCTCCTTGGTGTTTTAAGTCTATCAGCGGCCGTGTTTGGATACCAAGGCCGATCTGAATGAATACAAAGAGTCTTAGATTTAGTTTTATCAACCAACTTATTGACTTTAGCAGAGTGGTGATAAAACTTACCTTCATGTTGAGGATTGGCTACCAAGGAGGTACTTGGAGCCAAAGTCCCCTCTTTGGTGTTGAGTTAACTTTCTCAGCCTCCTTACTAGCCAACTGTCCATCCCTTGGGAGGTTGAATGTGACCATGTGTACAGGAGCTGGGAAAGGATTTTTATCAACTCCCATGTCCTTCTTTGGCGGCTCAGGGAACTTTAGGATTCCCTTCTCTATCTTTTCTTGTACTATGTTATTGAACACAGTACAGTTGTTGGTTCGATGCCTCCAGGAGTCATGGTACTTGCAATACTCTCTCCCTTTGATGTTCTCAGGTGATGGAAGGACATGTCCAGGTGGTAGTTTGATCATACCAAACTTATGTAGGAAATCAAAGACTTCATTTGTTTTTGAGGTGTCAAATGAATAAGTCATAGTACATAGCAGCAAACCTCTCCTGGGTCTTAGGGTGTCCCACTCCGGTCTTTACCAGACATGGACACTCAATAGCCCGATCTGCCTTGACTTCAGCTATTCCAAGTTCAAAGTTTGGCTATTGATAGTAAGTGCCATAAGATGAACTTCTTCTTTCATTCTCTTCCCTTAGGAGAGTCTCATACCTTGTTACCTTGGTTGACATCTCGAAGAAGTCTCTGAAGTCAACTCCTTCGAATTTCTTTCGAAGTTCTATGTCAAGTCCATTCTAAGCTAGGCGCACAAACTCTATCTCATGGAGAAGTGTGCTGCATCTATTCCTTAGCTTCTTGAAACGAGTTAAGTACTCCTCAGCTGACTCCCCTTTCTTTTGGTAGAGGCGTGACAAATCAGCCATGGAGACCTCAGGTTCAGTTCTATAGAACTGTGTATGGAACAACCTCTCCATCTCCTCCCAGGTTCTCACTGAATTTGGTGGTAGGTTGATGTACCAAGTGAAAGCTGCCCCTGTGACAGAGTTAGGAAATAGGCGAAGCTTGTGGTAGCCAGAGTTAGCTTCTCCACACTGTACAGTGAAGCGAGCAATATGTTCCAGAGTAGTCTGCTCACTCGAAGTGCCATAGAAGCTTGTGAAGTCAGGGACTTTGTACCCACGAGTTAGAGGATAGATTCTATCATACTCCTCAGGATAAGGCTTCTGGAAAGATGGCCTGCCTACTCTCCTGTAGGCTGGAATAATCATATTTTCAATCATCTCCCTGATGTGGTTCTGATTGACTGGACCTTGTACATCAGCAACTTGAGGTGAATTGCATGGAGCAGGATGGCTTTGTTGACCATTCCTTGCGCCATTGCCATTACCATTCCTCACATGAGGTGGTACATAGGCTACAACTCGAGGACCAACAGGGTTGATTTCCTCTTCCACATTGTCAAGGGCATGATCTGCAGCCTCCTGATGTCCAGGGATGAGATCAGCTTCATTCTCACCCCTCACTGCTCCCTCCCTAGGAGGTGGTAAGTTGTTATTACCAACCAGTTCCACTTGAGGTGGAACTCTCACCTGATTGGCACCATTATGGACATGTGGCGCCACAGGTGGAGGGAGAAGTGCTGGGAGGTTAACTTGCCTCGGATCATGGGCTACTTGTTGGATCTTCCCCCGAGTCTATCTTCCACTTGACAGATTTGAGCCAGGATGTTCTCTCGGTCTTGAATCATCTGCTCCTTAAGAGAGTCATTAGCCTCCTCAAGTCGGTCATGAGATCTATTCATCTGATCCATTGATCCTATAAGCTGCTGTATCCTCTGCTCATGTGCCAAGGAAATTTCATTCGTGGCTTCAGTGAGATATTGCAGCAAGATCTTTGAATCAGAATCTAAAGGTAACTGTGAAGGATCAGCCACGACTTTGCTTCTGGTTTGCATGCCATGACTAGATCTCCCTTCATCAACCTTAGGCGGCATGTTTGCCACTTAGTAGGACTTTAGAAAAGTAAATAAAAGAAAAGAAAAAGTAAAGAAAAATATACCCTGGAGGCGTTGGAGGAGGAGAGATATGCTATCTTGTCCTGCTTCAAGCTTCGAGGAAAGTAAGTTGGTGTGGACCTTTGAGTGAGGCGGAGACCTTGCTGAGAGACTAGGAGAAGGAAAGCCGGGGATCACCGACTAGGTAGATGAAAAAATAAGGAGGGGGACGCCAAAGAGGGAGAGCAATTCACTGCTTGTCCCACTGGGTGTGCCAAAAAGAGATGTTGCGCCAAAAATCTCTTGCTAGAGTTTTCGCGGAGAATCCTTTATGACAGCATAAGGGCGTGCCAGTCAATTTGCTGAAATTGACAAAGAAGTTGTAAAAACTGGATCTTATGCGCGGAGCAGCAGATTAAAAGATCAGAGCGATTGCGGGGACTGAATCAAAGTCACATCGGAGCATTTAAATCATTGGATCCACAACAAAATATTCTCCATTACTGGGCCTTTCTCTACTTTTCTAACTGGATCAGATCTGTGAGATTTGTTCTTGATTGAAATCAAAAGAAAATAACAACTTGATTGTTATTGATAAGAAGAAAACACGTGTACAGTGTTTTTGTGTCCGGAGACAAGATTGAAACAAGAGAAAAACACTAAAAGAGTGTTTGAAAGTCCTAAGATAGGATCTAAACAAGAAAAATATGTTGAAAGAGTAAGAACTCGTGATGAACAAGCTGAAAATGGCGCAAAGCCAGAGAGAAAATAAGCACGGAGCTTGGTTTTTTGCGTGGGGCAAGTTTGTAGCTTCAGGAGCTGGTTTTTTGGATGAGTGATATCCCCCTAAGCCTTGGAATGGCTTCCTTTATATAGGGGGTGGCATGGTACTTGAAATTAATAGGCTTGCCTTGCTGAAGAAGGTGAACTCCTCTTAGGTAGATGATAACTTTCAGGAAAGTGCAGTGAAACTTCTTTCTTCTTCTGATTGCTTCCAACTACTCGGGAGAGGGAAAAGGAGATGCTAGGGCGTCACTCTCTTGGATGGGAGATGGAAATCTTCCTCCTAGATGGTTGATGAATAATTCTTCCTTCTTCCTATCACACTTCAGCATGCCTTCGTTGCTTCTTTTGTGCTGAAATCAACTAATCTGACTAAGTAGTGGCCTACTGACATCATGAATGGGACTTTGAACACTAAGGCCACGAAATTGTCCTTACTTAATCATACTTAGCTCTTCAAATCATGAAAATATCAATTAATTAAGAAAATGGCTTAACCGGGGTGAGAAAGCCACATGTCCTTAACTGAATAGAATGCAAAAGTTGCAAACGAACTCAGAATGAACCAAAATTTCACCAGTAGGCTTAGATTATTTCCATAAGATCATGGAAAAAATTCCAAGTGAATTCGAGCTCTCCTTCATGGTGAACTTGGTTTCACTCCCAAAAATGTGCTAAACTGAAAACCAGGCATAAGTTTTTACACCGATGTCAAAATAAGGTGAAATTTCACCAAGATGATCTACATAGCTCAAGGATCATCATGGTATGCTCCTTGGTAGAAATCGCAGCCTCTAGCCTCTTCAATTGGTCAGTTTTACCATTTTGTCCTTAACTGAACAAAATGCAAAGTTATAGTTTCGCCTTCCGGGGAGGGGAAAAGGGCTAGGCGATTTCTCCACTATGCTAGGTCGACTATATTGAGGAGGTGTGAGGTTGAAAATCTCATGCCTCTCTCACGTGGGTAGTTGTTTCTCTTGCTGACAAACTTTAGCTCTCTGCCTCCTTCCTGCAGGAAGAGAAAAATATCTCTTCTCAGGGAAGAGGGCGGGCTCTCCTCTATATGGGAGACGACTTTGGGCCTTATTATCAAGTCCATGAGATATTTTTCATCTCATGGATAGAAGGTAAGCAACTTGCCTTTTTACTGCTTGCCTCCCTAGTAAACAACAATATTAAAGGAAACTGTTTCTGTTTGGTTTTCTTTGCCACTATCCTAGGTAGGGGCGGTATAGATGATGATTTTAATAATAATTATTCAGAAACATAAATATTATTTATTTAATAATTAATAAATTTCAGCCCTTGTAATTAATTATAAGATTTTCCTAATTCAACTAGAACTAGGGTGGTGCAGATACCAAGTTTCTTTAGGATTTTTGATTAAAACCTGACCGCTCATCTTAATTATATTTATATGAAGACCAATTTACCCTTAATTGTAAATTGAGGTATAAACAGCTTTGAAAGTTGAAGGTATAAGAATTTGATTTCGAAATTAAAGGATTTTCTCAAAACTAAAAAAAGGTTTCTTTCAAAATTAAAGAGAATTTCTCTAAGGAAAAATGATTTCTAAAAATTCAAAGAATAAGGAAAGAAAATCAAAAAGAAGAAAAAGGAAATTTCAAAATTAAAAAGTGTTTTCGATCAGATCAAAAAATTAAAAAAAGTCTTCAATATCTAAAGAGGATTCAAATTTCAAAATCAACCAGTTTTGTTTTCAATCAAGGGAAGGGTTCCCATGTTATTTTCAGTCTTCAAAAGGGGAAGGTTCCCATTAATATTTTATATTCAAAAAGAGTCATTTTTAGCCTTAGTTTCCAAAATCCTTTCTTGAGGAACCCTAAAGAGAACAAATAGAAAAATGAGAATAAGAGACTGATCAAGAGGGTTTGGTCAATTCTTTTCAATCTCAACACTTATTTTTCAAAAATGCAAAACTCATTTGTGCTGGTGTATCCTTACTTTTCAAAAATCAACAAAAGGATTTCACTTTCTTTAAATTACTTAAAATTTAGGAATAATGACAACCAAATGTAGAAACCCACAGTTAATTCTAGGCTAGTCAGTGTTGTTTTTTTTACGGTCATCGTGAGGATGCTATACCTTCCCCACGTGTACCCGACTCCTGGACCATAGATTATGGTTAGTAAACTATTATTAGGTTTAGTGTTACCTTTGCCAAGTTTAGGATAATATAGACTTAATAATTGGATAGCTGGCTAACACACCTTGGTAAAAGATAAAAAAATAGTGGCAACTCTTGGTAAGCAGTAATATTGACGGCAGTGTACCCTAGACCAGCATGTTGCAACACAATAGTAAAATTTACTCCGATTTAAATTAAAAAAATATTGAGACAGAATAGTAATTTTAAATTGTAAAAATCGAAATAAAATTTGGATTCATAAATCATTGGTTTGTTTACTGTATTAAAAAAATTAAATTAAAGAATATATATTTGTAAATACCCATTCATTGTTGGTGACTTCTAGGCTAGGCAAATGAGGCCGAGACCCTTACAGACGATCAAAAGGGTTTTCACTCCTGGATTTTCTATGCAGAAGTGGGGATGTTCCTCCTCCAACTGGATTTAAAAGGGATGAACTACACTAATTGGCCTAAGTCACAGATTAGTTAAGGATTGAAATTATGAGCTAAGTCATTATTGAAGGTAAATTCTGCAACTTTGTGATGTGTTTGACCTATACTTTGCTCATGAATTCTCCTCCCATTTATAACTTACTTCGCTTCACATTTCTGCTCCTTTAAAAGGATCATGGGCTTGTTCCATTCATATGAGTCCAATTAGCCTTATCCATTTACCTTCAAATTGGGCTTATGTGATGATCTGCCTCAACTTGGTCTAGTTCAAATTAGGGCCTAACAATTGCCCCCAAAACATGTGTATGTTGATATATAGAGACACGTTTTTCTTTTTAATATTGAACGAGAGGGGTACCCCGCGCTTGCGCTACGGGGATCTTTTAATCTGGGTATACTTGTTTATACATGTTATTTGTTTTGCATGTGTATACTTGTTTCCACACCTAATAATGTAATATATATCATCATAATATATCATTCAAAAATAGATCATTTAAAAAAATACATTCTTAAATATCCTTCAACAATGGAGGAACACAAAAATGAAATAAAATCCATTTCCTCAAAAGACCTTCTCGACTTCAATTTTACTTCACTGGTTTTTGTCGCTTCGGTTTTCTCGCTCGTGAGAAAAATTAAAGGGCATTAGATAGTTTAATGAATGTAAATATTGTTCACACCATACTATATTTGGGCTCAATGAATTCAAAATTTTAGACCCAATAACTGGCTATTCATTTTCACACTATCAATGGAGTTAGATGAGTATAGAATAAGAGGCTGATGAGTAGGGTAAATACCTCATGCTCGAAGCAAGAAAGATGCTCTAGAAGACTTTAGCCAGGTAAAAAATAGTGTTTTAGCAAAACAAAGCCTCCTATAACTCTTATAATTATCAAAAAACCCAAAAAAAATGTTTTTGTAGGGATTATTTTGTGATTTGCTAACGACCGATCACATTTTGCCGCCGTTGCCGGGGAAGGAAGGAAAAGATTAATATTTAATCATCTCAAGAATTTTCTCTATTTTTGCGTTAAAAAAATTCTCTTATTTCTGCGTTTTAAAAAAATATATTTCTCTCTTATTTTCCTGGTTTAAAAAAAATTTATTTTCTGTTTTAATTTTAATTTTTGTTTAAGAACTTTTACTACTAATTTTTCTTTTTAGTTTTGTTTGATTTTTCTAGGAATTTACATGCCAAATACAAGAAGTATCGGTATAGAAGATTTTGAATTTGATCCTGAGGCAGAAAGAACAGTCTTTTCACTGAGGAAGGAGAGATCAAGTCGACAACAAGGAGAGGAGTCATCCCCTTCGAGTTCTCAATCTAGTTCTACTAAATCAACTGCTACTTCAACATCATCGGAAGACATGGCAAACGACAACGCCCCTAAAACTCTAAGAGAGCTTGCTGCACCAAACGTTACTGCACAACGTTTAGCAATTCAATACCCAGATACGACTGGAACCTTTGAGATTAAATCTGGATTTATTCAGATTTTACCCAAATTTCATGGTCTGCCTGGAGAAGATTCTCACCGACATCTGACTGATTTCCAAATTGTTTGTGCATCTACAAGTATTCAAGGTATTCCTGAAGATCAATTCAAGCTTGTGAATAGACTGCGTCCCCTTATGAGTTGCTATCACCTACTCAGGCTAGTTTCATTCCTGGTAGACAGGCTAAGGATAATATGATGGTTGCGCAGGAACTGATACATTGTATTAGGCGATCTACTAGCAAGAATGCTTTAATGGCTGTTAAGATTGATAAAGAGGTTCGGCTATTGAGAAGGAAACCTCTTAAAATCACGCAATGTGGGCCATCAATTTCTCATCTTTGTTTTGCTGATGACAGCCTTTTATTTGGAGAAGCTACAACCTCCCAACTGGATATTATGATGACTGTGATGAATAAGTTTTGCGAGGCCTATGGAGAAAAAATTAGCCTTCCAAGGAGCAAGGTGGGCTAAACTTAGGTGATTTACGTAAATCCAATCTTGCTTTCCTCCCGAAATTGGGATGGCACTTAATAAGGAGGCTCTTTGGGTGAATCTTATACAGAAGAAGTATTTTCGCCATCATGATTTTCTTTCGGTTCCTGGCAGAACTACAGATTCCTACACTTAACTTAGCATCCTAAAGGGCAGAAAGTACTTTCCATGGGTTTGGGAATAAATATCTGCAATGGTAAGAACACTCCTTTCTGGTTGGACGAATGGTTGCCTGTTGGTCCCTTGATTAATCATGCTTTGAGACCAATTTCTGTTATGTAAGCGGATTTGAGTGTGACTGACTATTGCGATGAGCTTGGTTCTTGGAACTTTACTGAGCTTCATGACCTCTTACCTAACCCGGGTGTCTCAAAGATCGCCTCAAT
>AWUE01022352.1:0-27141 GCA_001974825.2 Corchorus olitorius
TGATGGCAGGATTTTATCAACAGCTTTGGTATACTATTAAATTTTAACTCACTTCTTTGGTGCAAGGGGCCTTTGAGAATGCTTATTTTCCTGTTGCATTAACTGAAAGTTTGGTCGTTCTAGTCCCAAAAGTACATGTGCCGGAATATGTTAAACAATTTCGGTCTATCAGTTTATGCTGTGTAGCTTTCAAGTTAGTCACAAAAGTGCTTGTGAATAGACTGCGTCCCCTTATGAGTTGCTATCACCTACTCAGGCTAGTTTCATTCCTGGTAGACAGGCTAAGGATAATATGATGGTTGCGCAGGAACTGATACATTGTATTAGGCGATCTACTAGCAAGAATGCTTTAATGGCTGTTAAGATTGATAAAGAGGTTCGGCTATTGAGAAGGAAACCTCTTAAAATCACGCAATGTGGGCCATCAATTTCTCATCTTTGTTTTGCTGATGACAGCCTTTTATTTGGAGAAGCTACAACCTCCCAACTGGATATTATGATGACTGTGATGAATAAGTTTTGCGAGGCCTATGGAGAAAAAATTAGCCTTCCAAAGGAGCAAGGTGGGCTAAACTTAGGTGATTTACGTAAATCCAATCTTGCTTTCCTCCCGAAATTGGGATGGCACTTTAATAAGGAGGCTCTTTGGGTGAATCTTATACAGAAGAAGTATTTTCGCCATCATGATTTTCTGCCAGAACTTTTCCATTCACTCTTGTGGACCGTGCAAAAGATTGGTTGTACCTCTTACCTACTGGTTTAATCACCTCTTGGACGAGCCTTAAGAAATTGTTCTTGGAAAAGTACTTTTCATGCTCATAAAGTATCAAGTATAAGGAAGGAGACTTGCGGAATTAAGCAACGCCATGTAGAAACAATGCATGAATATTGGGAACGTTTCAAGACATTGTGCGCGAGCTGCCCCAATCATCAAATCATTGAACAGTTGCTAATCCAATATTTCTACGAAGGATTACTACCGTTTGACATATCTTCTATAGATTCTACAAGTGGAAGAACTTTCATAGACAAGACTCCCACCGATACTTGGACTTTAGTGGAAAATATGGCTGCAAACACTCAACAATTTGGATCTCAAGAAGACTATGCATTAAGAGAAGGCAATACAAGAAGAATTAATGAAGTCTCTACCCATTCCACCTAATTGGAGCAACAACTTCAAGAAATGAATCAACAAATTGCTATGCTGACTGATTTTTTCAATGCGAACTTTGCAAGTGTGCCTAAGGTTTGTGGTATTTGTACACAAGGACACTACACTGATAAGTGCCCTTCTGTGGAAGACAACACGAAAGAAGTCAATGCTGCGAGAATGCAAGGAGCATATCAAAGGAAGCCTGATCCATACTCAAATTCTTACAATCCTGGATGGAGAGTCGAGCAACAAAATCAACAATATGGGAACCAAGGTAACTATCAAGGAAGGCCAATGAATGATCAAAGGCCTAATTTTCAACAATCTTCAAAAGTTTCCATCGAGATCCAACAAATGAAGGAAGCTATGGAGATGATTAGGAAACAAATGAGTCAATTCGCTAGTGACATGAGTGAACTCAACACACAAGGTCAACAAAGGATCCTATCATAACCAAAGGTACCTCCTAGGGAGAATGTAAGTGCAATTACTCTGAGGAGTGGAAAAGAGTTTGAAGAACCCTATCCAACCCATGCCGTACAAAATCAAGGAGAGCCAAGCTACACCAAAGAAGAAGAATTGCAAGTTCCTGCCAAAGAAATCAAGATTGAAGATGAACCCATTCTTATTGAAGTTGTTAAGGATGGAGAAAAAGACAAGGAAACCGTCGCTGTCAAGCCTAAGGATTCACAAGCACATATCCCTTTTCCATCAAGATTGAAGAAGTCAAAGAAAGAAGATGATGATCAAGATATTTTGGAGATACTCCGAAAAGTTGAGGTCAACATCCCACTTCTTGATGCTATTCAAAAAATTCCAAAATATGCAAATTTCCTTAAGCAACTTTGTACCAACAAGAAAAGGTTGCAAGGTAAGGTAAGTATGGGAGCTAATTTTCTGCTGTGCTTCAAAAGAATTTACCTCCCAAGTGCAAGGATCCAGGTAAGTTTTCTATTACTTGTTCTATTGGAAGAAGTATTATAGAGAATGCTATGTTGATTTAGGTGCTTCTTTGAGCGTAATGGCTTATTATTTTTATAAATTTTTGAATCTTGGTCCTTTGAAAAATACTGACGTTATTCTGCAGTTAGCAGATGGATCTTTGGTTCACCCCAAAGGTGTTCTAGAGAATGTTCTAATTGAACTTGAGCATTTTATTTTTCCCATTGACATCTTTGTTATGGATATGGAGCATTCGAAAGATCGATGTCCTCTTTTGTTAGGAAGACCTTTGCTAAGAACTTCTCACACCAAGATCGATGTATTCAATGGTTCATTGACTATGGAATTCGATGGTGACGTTATCTATCGTAGAATTTCATCTAAATTACCTTTGAAATCTAACGATTTTGTTTGTGTTGTAAACTCTAAATGGGTTAAGAAAGGAACAAGTGAGAAATCTTCAACGATGACCTCATAGCAAATTTCCAAGTGGAGACAGAAGTTGTGCACCATTCAACAACACAAAAAGGAGAATTTTCACCAATATTGGAAAAGATTCAAGAATCTTTGTGCCAAATGTCCTCAACATGGTTTTCCCAAAGGAATTTTGATCGAATACTTTTACCAAGGATTGGGAGTTGATGATCAAATTCTTGTGGATACTTTCAACAACACCCCATTGCTTGATAGAACCCCTGATGATGCATGTGAAGCATTGGAAGCTTTGTCTAAAACAATTGAGCCACCAAGCTTTAGGAAGAAAAAAGCAAAGGACAAGCTTGAAGTCAACAGCCATCAAGGAGTTCAGCCACAAGGAGAGGAGCAAAGAATGTAAGCCAAAGCATCGAGGGATGCGACACATGACCACCAAGCCAACCTAGCAGGCTTGGCTGGCTGCTGCCTGGCCATACCCGTGCCAAGCCAGCATGCTAGGCCGGCTATGGCCCGGCCATCCTCACATCAGGCCTGGCCAGGATCGGCCAGGTTCGGCCAGCCACGCATCATCCGCGCGACAGGCCTGGTTAGGACCGGCCACTACCTTACCAAGACCGACCACTACCGAGCCAAGACTGGCCATTACCGTGCCAGGACCGGCCACCCATGCATCCATCATCGAGCCACCACCGGCCATGCCCGTGCCATCCCCATTTCGTGCTGCCACATACCCTTTGATTATTTCAAATCTTGATAAAATTCAACTTGAAGTTCTCAAAGCCATCAATGATACTCTCAAGATCATTGTGGACTTGTTGAAGGAATACATCCACAATTCCTTCACCCTTGAAGAATAACTTCTTTATGGTAGTCTAGCCAAAGACCTTAACAAAAGGCGCTTATTGGGAGGCAACCCAATATTTTTACTAACATATAATTTTATTTCTCTTATTTTTCTTTTTCTTTTTAGGATTTCATATTGAGGATACAAAAGGAAGCAAATGGAGCTTACGTTCGGCCACAAAGAGAAGCTTATGCTTATATGCTTGGAAATTGAATGAAGTTTATGCTTGGATAATAGAAAAGCCTTCTTAAACCCTATCTCCATTTACTTTTTCTTGCATTGCTTTGCTTTGATTGATTATTGCTTTGATTGCTTGCCTATTCCTTGATTTGATTAGTTGTTTGCATTTGATAGCACATAAGTCATAGTTAAAGCATATGAATCATAGTTAACTTATATGCTTTGATTGATGTTTTGGAAAAATCATATGAATGCAAATGTGTGGACAACTCGGATTATTTTTGCTAAAAATTTCAAAAACGCAAATTTTTGATTTTTTTTTGTTTAAACTCATACATTGAGGACAATGTATAGATCCATGCCATGATTTTTTCGAAAATTTTGAATTTTTCATACATATATTAAGAAATTGATTTGATTATGATTGATGAATACTTAGAATTTTAAGAATGCTTTATTCATTGATTGATTTTTAGCATGTCATCTTATTTCTTAGAATTAGATATAATTAGAGTTTGTGATATGAGCTTATTCATTTATTGCTTCTATAATTACCTATTTCTAGAACTTGTGTTTAATCTTGTTGAAATTACAATTATGAAAGTATGTTATGGATATGTCAAGAACAAGTGTGGCGGACTATTTATAAAAAGGGTAGTTAAAAAAATCTTTTTATAAAAGAAGTGTTTTCATGAAGAGGAGAAGAGGTATTTCTGATCTTTCCAAAGTTGTCACTCTTTAAAAAAAAAACATAGGCGGTAGTAACCCTGAAAGAGGATAAGAGACATGGAATTGCAGAAGTATTGTCCGTCTGAAAAAAAATAAAAGGGAGTTAGTAACCCCAAATCATGAACACTTCAAGGTTAATAACCTTATTTTTCTTAAAAATTACCTTTTAAAATCTATTATAACCCACAAGAACCCTTGATTTTTATCCATGATATTACCTTCCTTCGAGTAATGGAAATAAAGATGAAAACATAAGCTTATGGTAAGAAGCAGTTATAGGATGTGAAGAATGTTAAGTGATTAGAATTACTTTAATTATGGTTACTTAAGAATAAAGATGCTTGCTATTTCTTAATCTTTTGAAGTGAGTGCTCTTATTATTCTTTGTTATTCTGATTTCATGATTGCATTGATCCTTGATATATATATATATGCATTCAAAATTGATTTCTTGAAAAGAATGATTTGCAATAGTTAGTTTTAGTTTTTGTTTTCTTAGTTTTTATGCACTAGTTTGCTAGGGACTAGCAAAGGTTTAGTGTGGAGGAAATTATAATCGAGCCAAAATTAACCCTATTTTTATAATCATTTTCCTATACTTTTTGGTATTTTTATGTGTGATTTCACCCTTTTTTGCAAGTATTTGTGTTTTTTAGGTCTTGAAGAGAAGAAAAGTGGAAACTTGTTGTTTTTCACTATTTTTGGAGCTAATTGGATGAATTTTTTCACAAATATGGACTTAGCAATTTTGAGTGAAGATTTGGAGATTCGAAGTTCGTGATTGAAGATAATTTCAAGATATGAAGACCATTAAATAATTATTTCAAGAAGCAAGAATTGAGGATTGAGCTTAATCGCGAAGGAATGAAGACATGCTATGGAGAAGTCTTGAAGACATGCTATGGAAAAGTCTTGAAGACATGGAATTATGAATATTTTATATGGGATAATATTCAGCCCATATGAGCCCACAATTGGAGTTAAAATCCCAATTTGTGCCGCACAAGTCCAAGGAAATATTCAATTCCCGTAACACTTTCCTAGTTGGATTAGGATTCTGCGCAGTCTCGGTAAAAAGGCCATAACTTTCTACTCAGACCTCCAAAAAATGCGTGTGAGTAGGCATTGGAAAGAGAACTCCAAGATCTACAAGTATTCTTTAAAGCCCAAAGCCTAGTTCTGCCATCTTCATGCCCAAAATTGCTGTCAAAGTTTCTGCACGATTCCAGAATTTTCCTGAAGACCAAATTTTACTCTAAGAAAACTTTTAATCCAACTTGGAGACCAAGTCAAGACCTCTAAACCACCATAGACTCTTCCACTATAAATACCCACGTTATGTTAGCCCTAGAAACACATCAAATAATTAGATCTAGTTCTTAGAATTTCTTTTCATCTATTTTTCTTCTAATTTTAGTTTTTCTTCTAGTTTTGCCTAAGGGTGTCGACACCCCTTGTCGAAACGTTCGGGTCCGGGGAACCCTGTCGAGACGAAGTTGGTATGAAGGAGTCGCCACTAATCTTTTTCTAAGGTGTGATTAGTCACCTAAAGGCCACCTAAGCTAAGTAGAGTCCAAAGCTCGGCGATGGACCCACTAAACCTAAGGTCCGGTCTTGTAACCTGAATCTAGGTCCGGGAGTCGATTACGCTCGGGGAAGGATTAGCACCCCCGAGTCGCCCGTCAAGTGACGGTACCTCTAGTCTAGCTAGATCTATTGGGTCGAGAAGAAAAGCTGGTTGCTTTTAATTCTAATCTTGATTATTAAAAGGGTTGTAAAAGGAAAATAAAACCATTTCTTTGAAACCGATGTCGAGAATTCGAAGAATATAATCGAACACTGTCGATCAATTCTATCACGATTCTCCTTCACTATTTGCTCTCTTGTTGACCCTTTTCTCTTCGAAAAGGAAGTTTTGAAAATGCTGTGACAAAATTTTTTTACCATTTGATTTTTCTAAAAACTTACCAATTTTACTAATTTCCAAAATCTTCTTTCGGATTCTTTATTTTCCAAAATCTCCTTTTGGGGACAACCTTGCTTTCCAAAATCTTCTTTTGGAGTTTACTAAAAAGGGTTCTTTTTGAAAATGCTTACCTTGAAATCTCTCGATTTACTAATTTTTTAATTTTGAAAATCGAATAAGAGAGCATGTTTTAAAAAAACATTTTTGAAATCACTCTTATTGTTTCTTTTATTAATCTTCTTTTTGATTTTTTTGATCCTTTTCTATCTCTAGATTAATGCATGTATGCAGATGATGAATGCAAAGTCCAATTATTAAAGTTAACTCGCGTAACCCGGGTTTTTGAAAGCACTACCCGGGATATATGCTCGGAGCCCCAACGCATCCCGAGAAGAGCCGTCTCATCCTCGGAGACATTCAGTGGCCCCGAAAACTCGATCACTCACTGAATGCCCCTTCTTCGGAGGGGTTACGGTTGTTGATTGAATTAAAGATGGTATGAAATGCGAGCAGACATATTCAATGGCAGATAAGTATGACATGCATGCAACTAATTTCTACTTTAATACTACTCTAAATTACTAAATTATTACAGACCAAGGCCAAACCGGGCCAATTAATAAATTAACTATAACTAAAGAAAGAAAATAAGACTTATGGGCCGGACTGGGCTTGCTGGGGGCTTTTCTGCACACTAAAGAAAATGATCAGTAATATTCAGGCAATAACACACAATTTGTACCATATTGAGGCAAATCAAAGATCTAAATTGACCAAATGATAACCATCATTCCAAAAATTCTTAATTACTTTCTAAGTTAATCTTTATTTGTGAAAATTAGGTCTTAATTCCAAGTTTAATTTCCTTAAAATTGAAATTAGCCCAAAGTGTCTTACATATCATCCTTAAGCTAATTTCAATCAAAGAAAATCTTTACTTTAAATTGAGACCCCATTTCCCAAACAAAAATTAACTCAAGTAATTAATTTTCTACTTTCAATTTGGGCAAACAAACATTTTCACACATAAATCTCAAAAGTTCAATATAAAGCAATTTAATCAACAATTCTTAAAGCTAGACTAAAAGACCAATTTCAAGTCAATTAAAACACAAAAAGTCCAAGTTTTGGCACCATATACTTAAATTAACCAAAAGACACAACCTTTATACCATAAACACCCAAAAAAAAATCATGCCTTTTCAAATCAAAATTGCAAATCATTCAACAACAACCAATTAAATAAGAAAAATCCAATTTTTTAGATTAAAGATCCCAACTTTAAGCAATTCATGGCCAATTAACCTAAATTCCAATTAATACTCAACACAAAGGGTAATTTATTTAATCACAACACTCAAACAAGCTAAGTTTTTACTTATATCAACATGGAAAAGTTTGTTCAAAAATGAAAAATGAGCTAAATTTTATCAACTTTATCCCAAAATAGAACAATCAAGCCTACAATTGAACCAAATCAACATAAGCATGCCTCAAATCGCATCAATTAAACATGTTAGGTCTCAAATTGCAGTAATCAGGTAATATTGGTCCTAAATTGATACAAATGACAGCAAGCAGGCCCAAAAATGCACTAATCTCATAAAAATGGACTAAATTGAAAAGGGGAAAGAATTGTCCTTACCGAAACGGTGTCGTTTAACCTTTATAAGGGTTATAACCCTAGATCCTTTATTCTTGTCTTCTTCCTGCGCCGCTTTCTTCCTTCTCTCTCTACTCGTTCCTCTCAAACATTGTGTTTCTTGGCTATTCCACGAAATCTCAAACCCCCGTGGCTTCGATGGCTCTACCCTTCCGCTTCGATCTAGTCCGGGTCTCCAACGACTGAAAGTTTTGAATTTCAGAGGGTTTCGACGGCGGCCCAAGCTTCAATAGCTCAAATCTTGATGATTTCACCGTGGAGATGACCTCAACCTTCGTGGTTTCGCTTCATCCACTCTTCTCCACCGGTTATCGGCTTAATTTTGAGGTAAGGTGACTTAGGTAAAAAGAAGCCCTCTTTTCGGTTTTTTTTTTTGAGGAATTGTGAGTATTTTTTCTTTTTTTCCTGTGTGGGTTAAATCTGGTGGGTATGGCGAATTGAGAGGGGATTTTTGTTTCAGTGAGGGAGTGCGTGAGAGGGAGGTTGATTTTTTTGTGTCAAATGGTGGGAGGTTTTCTTTTGCAGTAGAGAGAGCTTTTTTTTTTCAGTGTCTTTTTTTTTGTGAGGATCTGGTTCAGTGTGTGGTTATCCCGAAGAAAAAAAAAGGAGACGATGGTGTGTGGTTGGCGAGTAGGAGTAATCCCATTTTTTCAATAGCCGATGGTTTCTTTCTAACCAATTCCCTTTTTTTTTATCAAGTTTTTTCCAAAGATCTTTCTCCTCCAGCTGCTACCAGTGAGCTGTTAGGTAACCACTTTCCTCCATCCTTCCAAATTAGTTGTCCCCTGATGATAAGCTCAAAATTTTTTGTCTCTTTGTGTGAGTCATCCCAGCGATCAGATGATTTCTGTTTCTTGGTGAACCTATCAGGTTGATTCCAGTGTATTGCTACTGATGATTGTCTTTTCATCTGCATTTAACCACTTGTCATTAGCCTGTTGACCGTTTATGATTCTGTTTTGCTGACTTTAATCCTGTGATTCTGTTGAGTTGGGTTCATAAGCCTTCACTGCGCACACTTACACTGCATTATAGCACAAATGTACATATCTGCTTAGCTGGCCATTCCTATGTGACTGAATTCCCTATTTCTAGCCCTTGTGTAATCATTTGTGGTAGTGAATGTTCTCTTTTAAATCAACGTTTTGAGCGCAATTGGTGGTTCTGATATAGGTCCAATTTGCCTGACAGCCCTTTTGATGACAACTGTTGATTGTAGACTTTGCATTGCTCTTCTATGGTTATGCACATACTAGCTTTGCTCTATTTTGTTCATTCTGTTTATGTGAATGTTGCCCACTCACCTGATTACTTGCCCTAAGGTGCCTTTATAAATCTTTACCACTGTTATGCTTATTGGCCTTGCCTCAATAATGTTCTTGCAATCATTGACAATGCATGCTACTTGCTAGACCACTCATGTAATCAAAACTTACCTTTGCTGACTTTTGCTATGTTCCCTACTGCATTGTTATACTTGTTCAAGTATTTGCCCCAAATTTGGTCTTGTCTTTGTTTTTGTGTTTTCCTCGCAATTTTCTCACTCCCATTACTAACATGTCTGCTCTTATTTTTCACGGCTTTATTAACACTTCAAGGTTGAGACTATATCTCATACCTTGTGTTCAATATGGCCAAAAGTAACTTGCCCCCAAGCACATATGTTCTTGCTCCTTTGGTGTGTGACTAATCAATAGTGCACAGGCCTTTGGGTTATGGGGGCACATTTCCTCTTTCTTTTTGTTACTTGTGCTTGATCCTGCAGATGAAGCACTCTCACCTTCCAAGGTCCCTCGAGAAATGCCAGCCATCTCCCTACACACCTCATTTGGGGCCAAAGAAATGTGTAGAGTGGAAAAGGAATGCCAATGTAGAATGTAAAAAGGAATGCAAATGTAGATTACAGCCACCATCTTTTGTATTCGTAATGCACATGTAAACTTTAGTAAGTAGATGTTAAATGACATGCAATAATAAAGACAAGACTCTTTTTTTATGTTTGATCAATATGTCGATTTATGTTTCTTTGTATCTTTTACTGATACCGTTTTGAATAATTAAAAGCGACCATTCCCATGTCCGTTTTAGTAAATTTTGAAAAAGAAAACCAAGGTTTACTTATAATAATATGATGCAAAAAGGACACAAATTTTGCTTAAACTTTGAAATTTTACCAATAAAGAAATATGTACAAAAATAGAAAAGAGATGAACTTACATACAAGGGATTATATATTAACAAAAGTTGCTGAAGAGATAGAGCCTCATGTCGATGAATACTCCAACGACAGTTTTGTGATGTTTGCCGAAGGTTCTTCGAGTTTGGTTTTGACGTTGCCTTGCCCAACTCAGTCTGGACCCGACCTTTACCATTTTGACCCTAAGAATTTCTCGAAGCGCATTGCCCACCGGCTATGTCCTTTCCAACTCCCGCTTGAGCCGCCCTTTACGGGATTTCAACTCAAGTTTCTCCTTTTCCATCCTTCACTTGAGCCGCCCTTTTCGGGTTTTCGACTCAAGTGACCCCAATCGGATCGAAGCCGCCCTTTGCGAGTTTTCAACTTGGACCCCTCCTTATATATTTATTTCTCTTTTTCCAACCTCTTTCTTTTTTAAGCTGAGATTTTTTTAAGCATAATACTTTTTAACCGCATCCGAATTAATGGGTCTAGGGAAATCTTCACCATCCATCTCCTGTAAGATTAATGCCCCACCGGAAAATGCCTTTTTTACTACGAATGGGCCTTCCCAATTCGGTGCCCACTTGCCCCTTGGGTCACGTTGTTCTGGGATAATTTCTTTCAACACTAAATCTCCTTCCTTGAACTCTCTCGAGCGTACTTTCTTGTTGAATGCCCGTTCCATCCTTTTTTGGTACATCTGACCATGGCACAAAGCTGTCAGTCTTCTTTCATCAATCAAGTTAAGCTGGTCGTATCTCTCTTGGACCCATTCAAACTCCTCTAACTTAGTTTCCCGGTATAACCGTAGGGAAGGTATTTCTACTTCGATGGGTACCACTGCTTCCATCCCATATACCAATGAGTACGGGGTTGCCCCAGTTGAGGTCCGGACACAGGTCCGATAAGCATGAAGAGCAAAAGGGAGTTTCTCATGCCAATCTTTGTATGTCTCAGTCATTTTCTCTATTATCTTCTTGATATTCTTATTGGCTGCTTCTACCGCCCCATTCATCTTAGGTCTATACGTAGTGGAGTTACTATGCGCGATCTTAAACTGTTTGCACGTCTCTTCTATAGCCCTTGGTTCAAGTTGGATGCATTATCGGTGATGATCCTTTCTGGCAACCCATATCGGCAGATGATTTCTTTCTTAATGAACTTGCTGACCACTGCCTGGGTAACGCTTGCGTAAGAAGCTACTTCAACCCATTTTGTAAAGTAATCGATTGCGACCAATATGAACCTATGCCCATTCGAAGCCTTGGGATTGATAACTCCAATCACGTCTATGCCCCACATCGAGAATGGCCAGGGGGCTGACATCACGTGCAACGGATTTGGGGGTACATGGATCTGGTCAGCATAAATCTGACATTTATGACATTTCCTGACATATTTGATGCAATCAGTCTCCAATGTCAACCAGTAGTATCCTGCTCTCATGACTTGTCTAGCCATCTTATGCGCACTGACATGGCTTCCACATGATCGCTCGTGAACTTCTTCCATGATTTTCCTGGCTTCTACTGAACATACACACCTGAGTAATGTTTGATGTCGACTTTTCTTGTACAAGATGTCACCTTCTAGCAGATAACCTATCGCCATCCTTCGAATCACCCTCTTGTCATTTTCTGTGGCATGTTCTGGATACTTCTGGTATTTGATGTATTGGAGGATGTCAAAATACCATGGATTCCCATCCACTTCATCCTCCACACTCATTACATGCGCCGGAGAATCTTTCATCTGAATCTGGATTGGTCGAATTTCAGTGCTGGTCCCTATCTTGAACATGGACGAGAGGGTTGCTAGTGCATCAGCCAACTGATTGTCCTCTCTAGGCACATGATGAAATGTGATCTTTTCAAAAAACTTGGTCAATCCTACTATATGATCCCGGTATTTGATTAACTTCGGGTCTCTTGTCTGCCATTCTCCTTTCATTTGATAAATCACCAAGGCTGAATCACCATAAACCTCCATTCTTTTTACTTTCTTATCTAGGGCCATTTCAATTCCCAAAATGCAAGCTTCATATTCCGACACATTATTCGTGGCTGGAAATTCTAGACGAGCTATGGCGGGGAGATAATCGCCTTATGGGGATATCAATACTGCACCTATCCCTTGCCCCGACAGGTTTGCTGCCCCATCAAAGTACATCTTCCATGTGTCTCCTTCTTCCTTCGCCTCCTCTACTTGACATATTGCCATCAAGTCTTCATCTGGGAACTCGAAATGTACCGGTTCATAATCTTTGCTAGCTCGGTCAGCTAAGAATTCTGCTACAGCGCTCCCTTTAATGGCCTTCTGAGACACATACACTATGTCATATTCGGACAACAAAACCTGCCATCTAGCGATCCTTCCTGATAATCCGGACTTCTCAAACACGTACTGGATCGGGTCCAACTTGGAGACCAGCCAAGTGGTGTGATAGAGCATGTATTGCCTTAATCTATGAGCCGCCCAAGCAAGCGTACAACACATCTTCTCCAAATCCGAATACTTGGCCTCATAATCGGTGAATTTCTTGCTCAAGTAATAGATTGCGTGTTCCTTCTTTCCAGTTTCATCTTGTTGGGCCAGCACACATCCCATCGAATTCTCGCGCATTGTAAGATATAAAATTACTGACCTGTCTTTCACTGGTGGTACTAAAACTGGCGGGTTGGATAGACATTCTTTAACTTTGTCGAAAGTAGCCTGACAATCTTCATCCCATTCTCCTGGATTTTTCTTTTTAAGCAACTTAAAAATCGGATCACACTTTGCTGTTAATTGAGAGATGAAACGAGCTATGTAGTTCAATCTACCCATAAATCCCCTAACTTCTTTTTGGTTCTTTGGTGGGGGTAAGTTTTGAATGGCCTTCACTTTATCCGAATCTACCTCAATTCCCTTTCCACTGACTACAAATTCGAGTAATTTCCCTGACTTGGCTCCAAAAGTGCATTTCGCCGGGTTAAGCTTAAGCTAGAACTTTCGAAGTCTTTCAAAAAGCTTTCTTAAATTTACAATGTGCTCCTCCACTGACCGAGCTTTGGCAATCATATCATCAACGTACACTTCAATTTCCTTATGCATCATGTCATGGAATAGATTAACCATAGCTCTCTGATATGTTGCCTCGGCATTCTTCAATCGAAATGGCATGACCTTGTAACAAAACACTCCCCAAGTCGTAACAAATGCTGTCTTCTCCTGATCTTCTGGAGCCATCTTTATCTGATTATATCCTGAGAATCCATCCATAAACGAGAATAGTGAAAATCCCGCAGTGTTATCTACTATCACATCAATATGTGGCAAAGGAAAATTATCTTTTGGGCTAGCTCGATTCAAGTCTCGATAGTCAACGCACATCCTAACTTTTCCATCCTTCTTCGGTACTGGGACTATACTCGCTTGCCATTATGGGTATTTTGCTTCTTCCAAGAACCCTGCATCAAGCTATTTCTTAACTTCTTCCTTAATCTTTAACAGCATATCTGGCTTCATCCTCCTTAACTTTTGTTGGATCGGCTTATATTCTGGTCGGATGGGTAATCTATGAACTGCCACTTCCGGATCCAAACCTGGCATATCTTGATACGACCATGCAAATACATCGGCGTATTCCCTCAACAAATCTATCAACTCCCGTCTTTCTTTTCCTGACAGAGTGGTGCCGA
Organism: Corchorus olitorius; assembly: GCA_001974825.2. Classification (NCBI taxonomy): domain Eukaryota; kingdom Viridiplantae; phylum Streptophyta; class Magnoliopsida; order Malvales; family Malvaceae; genus Corchorus; species Corchorus olitorius. Next base: position 13,775 of record AWUE01022352.1, read on the forward strand.
TTTTGACTTCCCTGGGTCTCTCTTCCGTACCCAAATTAACCGATTCTGTGGGCTCCTTATGTGACAATATCTGCTTCTCTTCATGTTCTATTAATCTCAAAAGGTCTGGGGTAAGGTCGGGTCCTCAATGTCTTCGTCGGGATCGTCGGCAAAAACCGGCTTCCCGAAGTCGAACCCTGGCTCGTCACGAGCATCTTTGCATTCATCGTCATTCGGCCTGAGAAATAAAGCAACAAAGATATATATACCAAAGAAAAGAATATATATATATATATATATATATAACTAATAATAATGAATGAAAATGAAAATATGATAAAAGAGGTATGGATGAAACTTGGCGGTGTATTTCATTGTCTTAAAAGAAAGTGAACACATGATAGTTTGATATTTTGAAAAGAAAACTCCAAACATGGTATTGTCATTGACATTCTTTAGGGTACTAGTTTTAAGATTAAAAATTATTACATCTCTATGTCATCCACAAAGATTGCTCTCTCATATTCAACCTAGTTGCTCAAAACCTCTCCTGGGGCTAACTCGCGAATCCATGGGCAATCATCCTCCTCGACCATCATCTGAGACAGCATTGACATCCAGATCTTGCAGCTTCTTCACTATCTCTGGCTCTTCCTCTGACCTGTCACTGTTGACCCAACCGGCTGACTTGAAAGTTTCAAACAAAGGCGGGAACTTCATCTTCTCTTCCTCTACTTTGTGTCCCATCCTTGCTAGCTTTCTCTTTTTCAGTCTCTCCTCAGCCTCAACCCAATCCTTAGCCATCGGCTTGAATCCCAATCCAAAGGGGCCCTCATGTACAGGTATTTCAATAGCCTGTGTGATCCCGTGTAAGTCCCTTCCCAAACCTTTCCCTTTTTCGAACCCCTTCCTTATCATGCACCTGATACTCATGACGGAGTAATCCATCATGGTCTTTGGGATAACCTCAGCAACCTCAAAAGTCCTGAAGGAGCATTCATACGACCCCTCCGGTGGTTCAACATATGAAAAACCTGATGTTCTTGCTACTACAAAATCCTCTTCCCCTTTGACTTCGACAAACTTTTCTGGGGTAAGGAATTCGACCACCTGATGTAAGGTTGATGGGACGGCCCCTGCCTGGTGTATCCATGGTCTTCCCAGCAGGCATGAATAGGAAGGGTGTTGTATATCCAGCACTTGGAACACTAAGGGGAATGGCACTCCTCCCACTTCAATGGTTATCTCCACCTCTCCTATGACACTCCTCTGGTGCCATTAAAAGCTTTCACGATTAGGTGGTTGGCTTGGATGCGGGCTTCATCTACCGGTAATCTCTTTAGCATCTTGAGGGGCAAAATATTAAGGGCGGAACCATTGTCGATCAAGACATTGCCCATGCTCACTTCTTGACATCTGATCGTGATATGCAACGCCTTTATACTATTTGTCATCCCCTTTGGAATATCTTTCTCTGCAAAGGCTATGAATCTGTGCGTTGATATGTTCCCTGCCATATGATCAAGGTCAGCAACACTAATGTTCTGAGACACATATGATTGATTTAAAACTTTCAACAGCGCCTTTCGATGTGCCTCAGAGTTCAATAGCAGGCTAAGAATAGAAATCCTGGCAGGCAACCTATTTAACTATTCTATCACCCGGTATTCGCTCTGCTTAATAATCTTCAAGAATTCACACTCTTCATGCTCTGACACGGGTTTCTCAACTGTTTCTTCCTCTCTAGGTCTGCCCACTTTTTCTGGTTCCCGCATATTAGTCTATGGTATTACAGTCTCTTCATCCTTCTTTTGAACCGATTCTGCCATTTCCGGCGAGTATACTCTGCCGCTTCTTGTCATTCTTCCAACTCCAGACACATTTGCCGAACTGCTTTCTCCAGACGGCGTAACCACTCTGCAGTCGTACCTCCATGGTACCTGATGAGTGTTTGCATAGGAGAATGGCTGTGGAAGGATCATAACTACAGGAGCATTTGATCTTTGCATATGAGCTGGTAGTATCGTTGGCGGCCTCGGTACAAAAGGTTGAGGCGAAATCCTAGATGGAGCTGGCACAAATGGCGGAGGTCTTATCCTTGGTGGGGCTGGGATAAAAGGCTGCATGTATTCCTCTATCACTACACCGACCTCTTGTTCTTTTCCTTCTACATAAAACTCAATTCCCCGGTCATCCATTAAGTTTTGAACTTTCTTCCTGAAACTGCTACATTCTTGAATTCCATGCCCTTAACCATGATACAAGCATACCACATCTAAATCTCCTTCCTCGAACTCTCCTGGGGATATCAATTCTGTTTTCACTAAAGCTTTATACACTGTGGCCATTGGAGTAACCACCTCCCAAACTTGTCTCTTAACCAGTTCAGACTTATCCAGCATATTCACTTGATTCCCACCGTGATTAGGTAATGGGTTAGCTGGAGCTGAATTCACGAAACTCAACTTCCCCGACTTCACCAAATCCTGTACAACATATTTCCAATATAAAGCAATCTTTTGTAGCATGTCCTTCGGCCCCCGAGTGAAACTCGCAATGAGCATTGGCGTTGTACCATTGTGGTCTCGGGTGCCTCAAGGGATTGGAGAAAGGCAACTTCACCAGTAACCCTTGATGTAATAACTGTGGCAAGAGCTCAGTATAAGTATATGGGATTGGGTCAATCGGGACTCTTCTCTCATCTGGTCCCTTCCTACTGGAGCTCTTGGTTGAATGGCAAGAGGCGCACTGGGGCGCTGATTTTGCGGCCTTGGTTGAAATGGCGTTCCTCCAACAGCACTGACATCCCCAGAAGGCTATGTATAGTAGGAGTTTGCCGGATACTGATAATAGTATCCTCTAGGCCTGAAGTTGTACCCGTAATTCCTTGGGTAATATTGTTGTCCCTGGTTCCTGGGCCTGAAATCCGTTTCTCCCACTGAGTGTACCTCTCCTTCCTTCTTCCTCTGGCCCCTCTTGGCATGTTCACTCACATCATCCATGTATCCATTTTCATCGCAGCTTCCATGGCTTCCCCAGTCATAATCAGGCTGGAATACGACTCTGTCATTTTCGGGAGCAGTGCCTTGAAGTATTCTTTGGGCAGGATTCTTAGGAATAAAGAATTCACTTCCCTTTCGGGTAACCCAGGCACCATTAACGCCACTTCTCTGAATCGTTGTCCATAGGCCGTCAAGGATTCGTCGGGCTTCCTCGCCATATTTGTCAGTGTGTCCCTAGTGGGGGCCAGATCTATCAAATACTTGAAGTGTGCTAGAAAAGCCTTTGTCATGTCACTCCAGCTCTGAATGCTCCTTGGATCCAGTTGGTTATACCAAGTAATGGCTGACCCAGTCAAACTGAACATAAAGCTGTAGATTAGAAACTTGTCGTCGGTTGAAAAGGGCATCATTTTGTTCTGGAAGCTGAGTATGTGATCTTTGGGATTCTTCGTGCCATCATATTTCTCGAATTCTGGCATCTTGAATTTGGGAGGAATAATCACTCCTTTAGCCACTGCAGTACTGGTGACACTAGGAATTCTAAGATCCTGAATTCCATCCATGCTTCTCAGCCTGTCCTCTATCTTTCCTTCGATCCTCTGCCAGAACTTCTCCTCCTCTACCTCTTTCCTCAAACTTTCTTCTCCTGTGAGGTCAATAGGCCTGGTTGTAGCTATTCTTGGCGGATACAACTAAGAATAATCTTGCTGTGAAGATGCCCCAATATGGAATTTTGGAGGTAAAGGATTAAAGGTCCCAGCGGGCACCCCAGGTGGTGGTGGAAAGGGAAACCGTAATCCACCAGACATTGGAATTTCAGAAACAGTTGGCCTAGTTGCCATTCCTGATGATGGTGGGAAGCCAAACGATATGCCACTAGACGCCGGAGGATCCAACACCACGGGCCTGGTTGTTGCTCCTGTTGGTGGTGGGAACATCAATGGTGCACCGTTAAATGCAAAAGGATTAGTGTTTTCGGCTTCTACCCCAGTTATCCCTACACTTGCAACCGGCATTCCCCCGGTCGAATCCTCCACGTTCTGGGTGCTTCCTTCCACACCTTTTCCCTTCATTAGCTGCATAAACATGCCTCTCATTTGCTCCATCTGAGCATTAGTAGCTTCTTCTTGACGCTTCGCCTCTTCATCTCGGCGAGCTATCTCTTCTTTTAACCGTTGAATCTCCGCAGTTTGATCGTCCATCTTTCTAGCACTGGACCTAGTATTATACTGCCGAGTTCTTTGATGTTGCTTCTTTGGCCGGGCTATCTTGATACCTTTATTATTAGAAGACCCATGAATTAGAGATACGTCCAAAATATATTTTACAATTTTATTATAATGCCATAGGAAAATGAAACACACAAAACAACCCGGAATCTTCCATCGAAGTTTTATTAATTTCACTTCCCACATCCGGATTTTAACTGCCCCAAACTAGTGTCCAATTAAAATCCTTCACTTGTTGGCGTGCGTGAATATGCATGATGAACGCATGGTGAATGCTATGTGAGAATGCTTATAAACTCTGGGAGGACAACTTAGAAGATCTTCCGGAATCTTTCACCAAGATCTTGTAAACCGTCCCTCCCACGTTCGAATTTCAATTACCACCATCCAGTATCTAATTGAAATTCTATGAATGCAAATTACAAAGATCCATTCCGTAGCATCTTTAAGGACAAAAGCAAAGACATTTGATTAATAACATGATTTGTAAGGAGTCTTAATACATCCATCCATAAAGGGTTTAATACATCATTTTTCTTAATCATCCTGCCAACATATCAAACCATGATTATAAAACTGAATAATCATCCTATATTGTTTTGTAGCGTCCTCTAGGAATTTAGCAAGTTCTCGCCCATAGCGATCAAAAGGCATCACAGCAGGTCGAAGCCACTTTGCCCTTGCCTCCATCAGCTCAGCTTGTCCAATCATCCTACCCACGTTCGTAAGAAGCTTTTCCATGTCATCCAGCTTTGCCAAGCACTTCTCTTTCTAAAATGTGCATCTACCATCATTCCCCTCTTTCAGAACCTCATACTTTTGATGGATATAGCTGTAAGTTGCCCGGAGCTCAGCCAAATCTTCCAAAGCCTTATTGCGTTCCTTTGCATTAACCCCATTTGCTTCCTTAATGATCTTTAGCTCCTGCTCAACCTTTTGCAGCTTCTCTTGCAACTGGCTTCCCTTCAAAACCTCATCGGCCTTTTCCAAACGGAGCTTAATATTCTGCTCTATCAACTCCGCAATGTGTTGGAGATACTTTGCTTCCCGGTCACTCGCATCTTTCTTCTGTTTCGTCATTTCCTGCACATGGTCCCGATGCAAGAGTTCCACCACCTCTCTGTTAGCTGCGGCTTCCAATTTCAACTCTTTCTTTGCCCTTTTCCAAGATTTGTTCCTACTCTCGGACACCTTGAAGGTCTCCTTTTCCAGTTCTAGGTCATCTTTGCCAATCTGAACTTTCTCCTGCAAACCCTCCACTTCTTGCTGTTTTAAGGCAACTTGGCTCTCGGCTACCCTGGCATTTTCTTTGTACATCTCTCTTTCCTTCACCAACTCTGATTTCTCCCGAATCAATCTCTGCTTATCCACATCCATTTCTTTTATTACCGCTCCTTCTCTCAACCTCTTCACTTCAAGTGACAGTGTGAGCACAATATCCTTTCCATCAGGTCCCGTGGGATAATTCGGGTCTCTTATGGGGGGTAAGACCAAATTGTTGGTCCTCATCTTCTGCCATTCCGGGTACTCGGGCTCTGCTCTATCTGTGTATATCCCGGTGCCTATAAAATGGGACCTCTTATACTTCTGAACCAACTCCTTTGCTCTGAGCTTATCTTTGGCTGTCTTGAACTCAAAATTGATGCTGTTAAGCCCATGAGTGAGGGGAACATACTGTGCTGACCCGAGCTGTCTCTGTACCATTAGAGGTGAATAGCTAGTGGCACCGGTAAGTCCCACTAAAAGAAGCCATGGTTCCTCATTACTCAGATATCGGGCCTCATGCTACTCAATAAACCGAGCCTTCCAATCCCAACCCTGTGGTGTCAGTACCCGAAACCATTCAACCCACTGATTGACCGTTTTCTTTGGTGGCCATTTGCTTGCTTGGTACGCTTGAATTGGTCATTTGTGAGTGTCTTCATGGCTGAGCGGATAACCTTTCACAGCCCCGAAATGACTTCTGAACCACAAACTCAGCAATTGGGCGCATCCCCTAAAGCGACCATCCCCTTTTCTTCTACAATGATGTAGGGAAAGCATGGTTTTTGCCACTATTGTACTTGACGGGTCACCTCCATGAGTCACCTGTTCAAACAAATCAATGATTGCCCCATTCACATGTCCGAGTTCCATAGGAAACAATACCAAGCCGTATATGAGCAGAGCGAAGACCTTCAAACCCTTATCTTCATGCAGACTTCTTTTTGCAATTTCTATAAGGGGAACAGCCGCTATCCTTTTCCCTTCCATTTGAGCTCTTCCCCTAGTTATCTCCACCTTTTCACCGAGGATTTTTGCCCAATTACTATCCCAGGTCGAATCCTTAGTGGGCCAGTATACCTTTCCATCCGGTTCCACACCAATCTGCAACATATCTCTATATTCTTCTACTGTTGGGGTCATATCTACTTCAATAAACACAAAACATATGTACGAGGTGTCCTAGAAATAAATAGCAGCCTTCACAAGATTCTCATCGACCTCCACGTTCAACAGATCTCCAATATGACCTTACAAGCTCTCAAACCTAGCCTTCCGACTGGTGGTCATTTGTCCCCAAATCTGTTTATGCTCAGTCAAATTACTGTTCTGCTGCAGTGACAAACTGACTGCTTCTGGTAAAACCAGTACAAATCCTTAAGTCAGACAATCCCCTCTCCTTTTCTGTTCGGCCACAAAGAACTTCTTAATATGCTCGTGTGCTTCCCACGGAAACTGCCCCTCCCCGATGGAGTCTCCCCATGTATTCTTACTCAAACGCTTCTCCTTCATCTTGGGAATGCTACGGAATGGATCCCTTTATGCAATGCAAAAGAAATGCGGGAAGAAGAAAGAAACAAAACAAGGCAAAGAAAACAAATATGTAAAACCAAGAGAAGATAATCTCGAAATTGCGGTAAATAAATAAAAAGTGGGCCCCACTTATTTGCCAAGAAATTGGGCAAAAACAGCCCTGGGGCAGGTAGTCTCCTATTTGCGAGTAATGTCATTACTCGTTCTACGGTTCGGTCTCAAAAAGTCAGCGAAAAGTAAAAGGTTGGAAATGTCCCTTCTTTGTTTCCTATTGCACTCATCCTCACGGGTTTGGCTTTATACAGGCTAGCTTTCTCATTTCTATATGCTGAGCTTCGGTTAGACTTCTAAAGGTTCCCAGATTGTCCTTACTGACGCCCACTCTAGGCTAGTAAGGCCCCCGATTCTCACCCATTATAGGCTCATTGAAAAAGGGTTCAATCCGGGTGGAGGCATTTCACATAACCCATACGGAGGTCTTAATTGACCCCACGAAGGTTAGCTAATCTGCCCCCGAGCTAAGGGTAGAAAATTCAAGCTCCGGGTTCGAGCTCATGCATGCAATGCGAGAAGTGATGTGGTGCAGAAGGGACACACAAACCTTTACCACTACCGACCTACTAAACCAAAAAACCCCCAACCTAAACCAAGCTAGCAGCTGACCACCAATCAATCACAACACGAAAAACACAGTTAAGCAATAAAAGCAAATATAAACAACGAACCCTTAAAAGAAGCAACACAATCAAAGAACAGAACAAAATGCAACCAATTATTATTAAGACCCTAGATCTTGTTAAACTAGGTGAGGCCTGACTCTCTAAGTCCCCAGTGGAGTCGCCAAGCTGTCGAAACGTTCGGGTCCGGGGAACCCTGTCGAGACGATGTTGGTATGAAGGAGTCGCCACTAATCTTTTTCTAAGGTGTGATTAGTCACCTAAAGGCCACCTAAGCTAAGTAGAGTCCAAAGCTCGGCGATGGACTCACTAAACCTAAGGTCCGGTCTTGTAACCTGAATCTAGGTTCGGGAGTCGATTACGCTCGGAGAAGGATTAGCACCCCCGAGTCGCCCGTCAAGTGACGGTACCTCTAGTCTAGCTAGATCTACTTGGTCGAAAAGAAAAGTTGGTTGCTTTTAATCCTAATCTTGATTATTAAAAGGGTTGTAAAAGGAAAATAAAACCATTTCTTTGAAACCGATGTCGAGAATTCGAAGAATATAATTGAACACTATCGATCAATTCTATCACGATTCTCTTTCACTATTTGCTCTCTTGTTGCAAATCAAAATTGCAAATCATTCAACAACAACCAATTAAATAAAGAAAAATCCAATTTTTTAGATTAAAGATCCCAACTTTATGCAATTCATGGCCAATTAACCTAAATTCCAATTAATACTCAACACAAAGGGTAATTTATTTAATCACAACACTCAAACAAGCTAAGTTTTTACTTATATCAACATGGAAAAGTTTGTTCAAAAATGAAAAATGAGCTAAATTTATCAACTTTATCCCAAAATAGAACAATCAAGCCTACAATTGAACCAAATCAACATAAGCATGCCTCAAATCACATCAATTAAACATGTTAGGTCTCAAATTGCAGTAATCAGGTAATATTGGTCCTAAATTGATACAAATGACAACAAGCAGGCCCAAAATTGCACTAATCTCATAAAAATGGACTAAATTGAAAAGGGGAAAGAATTGTCCTTACCGAAACGATGTCGTTTAAGCTTTATAAGGGTTATAACCCTAGATCCTTTCTTCTTGTCTTCTTCATGCGCCGCTTTCTTCCTTCTCTCTCTAACCATTCCTCTCAAACGCTGTGTTTCTTGGCTATTCCACGAAACCTCAAACCCCCGTGGCTCCGATGGCTCTGCCCTTCCGCTTCGATCTAGTCCCGGTCTCCGACGACTGAAAGTTTTGAATTTCAGAGGGTTTCGACGGCAGCCTAAGCTTCAATAGCTCAAATCTTGACGATTTCACCGTGGAGATGACCTCAACCTTCGTGGTTTCGCTTCATCCACTCTTCTCCACCGGTTATCGGCTTAATTTTGAGGTAAGGTGACTTAGGTAAAAAGAAGCCCTCTTTTCGGTATTTTTTTTGAGGAATTGTAAGTATATTTTCTTTTTTTCATGTGTGTGGGTTAAATCTGGTGGGTATGGCGAATTGAGAGGGGCTTTTTGTTTCAGTGAGGGAGTGCGTGAGAGGGAGGTTGATTTTTTTGTGTCAAATGGTGGGAGTTTTCTTTTGCAGTCGAGAGAGCTTTTTTTTTCAGTGTCTTTTTTTTTGTGAGGATCTGGTTCAGTGTGTGGTTATCCCGAAGAAAAAAAAAAGGAGATGATGGTGTGTGGTTGGCGAGTAGGAGTAATCCCCTTTTTTCAATAGCCGAGGGTTTCTTTCTAACCAATTCCCTTTTTTTTATCAAGTTTTTTCCAAAGATCTTTCTCCTCCAGCTACTACCAGTGAGCTGTCAGGTTACCACTTTCCTCCCTCCTTCCAAATTAGTTGTCCCCTGATGATAAGCTCAAAATTTTTTGTCTCTTTGTGTGAGTCATCCCAGCGATCGGGTGATTTCTGTTTCTTGGTGAACCTATCGGGTTGATTCCAGGGTATTACTACTGATGATTGTCTTTTCATCTGCATTTAACCACTTGCCATTAGCCTGTTGACCATTTATGATTCTGTTTTGCTGACTTTAATGCTGTGATTCTGTTGAGTTGGGTTCATAAGCTTTCACTGCGCACACCTACACTGCATTATAGCACAAATGTATATATCTGCTTAGCTGGCCATTCCTATGTGACTAAATTCCCTGTATCTAGCCCTTGTGTAATCATTTGTGGCAGTGAATGTTCTCTTTTAAATCAACGCTTTGAGCGCAATTGGTGGTCCTGATATAGGTCCAATTTGCCTGACAGCCCTTTTGATGACAACTGTTGATTGTAGACTCTGCATTGCTCTTCTATGCTTATGCACATACTAGCTTTGCTCTATTTTGTTCATTCTGTTTATGTGAATGTTGCCCACTCACCTGATTACTTGCCCTAAGGTGCCTTTATAAATCTTTACCATTGTTATGCTTATTGGCCTTGCCTCAATAATCTTCTTGCTATCATTGACAATGCATGCTACTTGCTAGACCACTCGTGTAATCAAAACTTACCTTTGCTGACTTTTGCTATGTTCCCTACTGCATTGTTATACTTGTTCAAGTATTTGCCCCAAATTTAGTCTTGTCTTTGTTTTTGTGTTTTCCTCGTAATTTTCTCACTCCCATTACTAACATGTCTGCTCTTATTTTTCACGGCTTTATTAACACTTCAAGGTTGATACTATATCTCATACCTTGTGTTCAATATGGCCAAAAGTAACTTGCCCCCAAGCACATATGTTCTTGCTCCTTTGGTGTGTGTACTAATCAATAGTGCACAGGCCTTTGGGTTATGGGGGCACATTTCCTCTTTCTTTTTGTTACTTGTGCTTGATCCTGCAGATGAAGCACTCTTACCTTCCAAGGTCCCTCGAGAAATGCCAACCATCTCCCTGCACACCTCATTTGGGGCCAAAGAAATGTAGACGTTGAGTGGAAAAGGAATGCCAATGTAGAATGTAAAAAGGAATGCAAATGTAGATTACAGCCACCATCTTTTGTATTCGTAATGCACATGTAAACTTTAGTAAGTAGATGTTAAATGACATGCAATAATAAAGACAAGACTCTTTTTTTCTTTCCTTTTTATTAATTATCACTAATTTTTTGTATCTTTTGAATGCAATCCAATACATGCAATGCCAAGCAAAGAAAATCAAAATAAATACATGCAATGCAATGCCAAGCAAAGAAAATCAAAATAATGCATGAGGCTTAACCAAGCTATTAATTGGAACCTATAGGAAATATGCAAATGTAATAATAAAAATGGACTATACTGAATGTGCAAAGCGCAACCAACAAAGCCTTTTATCCTTTCTTTTTTGTCAATTGATAATTACTACTAATTGGACATAGATTTGCTAAATGAACCATGATCGAGCCAAAAACAACCCTATTTTTATGGCTATTTTATTATGTTTTTGGATCAATTTATGCTTAAATATATGTTATTTTGTTAATATTTGTGATTTGAGTCTTTATGAGATGTGAAATTGATAATTTGATAATTTTCACTACTTTTGGAGCTATTTTTATGACTTTTTACACAGATTTGAGCAAAGCAATTTTGAGCATAGATGTGGAGATTCGAAGTTCGTGTTTGAAGACCATTTGAAGATAAATTGGAGACTTGAAGACCATTGAAGATTTATTTCAAGAAGCAAGGATTGAAGATTGGAGCTTTAATTGAAGACAAGTCATGGATAAATTCTCAAGCTTTGGTATTTATGGATAATTTATGTGGGAAATACTCAACCCATATAAAATATTAATTGGAATTAAAATCCCAATTAATGACTCCTAAATCCAAGGAAATATCCAAATCCCGTAGATTCCCGATTCTAGTCCTAACAGGATTAGGATTAAGGCGCAGTTTTGGTAGAAAAATCATAACTTTCTGCTCAGACCTCCGATTGAAGCCCATGAGTACTCGTTGGAAAGTTAACTCTGAGATCTACAACTTTCTTTTGAAGTCCAAGACCCAGTTTTGCCATCTTCAAGCCCAAAAATGCCGTCAAAGTCACTGCACGAATTCAGCAAAATTTCAGGATCCTACTTTAATTTGGATTCTACTCTAGGATGACTTTTAATCTAACTTGGAGTCCAAGTTAGACCCAAAACCGACTTAGACCTCTTTCCAAGTTAGGATTGGATTTTCTAGGGTTATTTCCACTATAAATAGCCACCTTAGGTCTAGGTTTTTGATGTATGTAGATCTAGAGATTTTATTTTGAAGAATTGTTGAAGATTTGGAGGAGTTTTGCCCTAGGAGCCGCCGGCCCCTCTACTTCCCATCCTTAGATAAGTTTTTCTTCTTTTCTTTGGATGCTCACTCAATTCATGAGTGAGTAATCCTTTTCTTTTCTCCAATGTAGAATTTAATTGATCTCATGACTTATATCATGGTGAGATTTTGTGCTTTTATATGAAAATTAATTGGGTATTTCTTAATATCTCTGCATAAATTCTATGTTGCTTGTTTTGATAGATTGAAGCTAGCACTTTCTTGATAAATTAAGTAGCATTAGCTAAATTAAATCTTGAAGGATCTTCGGGTTTAGTTGTTTGGTAGCAATTGGAAGCGAAGGATCTTCCTTCCAAGGGATTTAAGAATCTTTGACCAATTTTTAATTGCCCATTGTGCTTGTAAATTACTAGATCTTAATGCTTTAATCTTGAGTAATTATCACACTGGATCAAGAGGTAGTTATTTAAAGAGTAAAAAGGATAATTCAAACTGGATCAAGAGTTTTATCTAATTAAGGTAATTTAGGATTAAATTCCAAGCAAGCTATCTATTGTTTTCATAATCTTTAGATATCAATGATCCATGGTATTGTTGTCAAGAGGGATATTAATTCTATGTTGGAGGTTTCTTTTTGATTTGATTTAATTTTACTCTCAAAATCTTCTTTATTTTGTTTGTTTGTTTTAAGAAAAAGAATAATAACCTTTCTCTCTGTGGGTTCGACCCCTACTTGCCCTAACTATCTTTAGTTACTAATTGTATGGATTTTTATTTTTATGATTAATAACCTTTCTCTCTGTGGGTTCGACCCCTACTTGCCCTAACTATCTTTAGTTAGTAATTGTTGGGATTTTATTTTTATGATTTGCTGACGACCGATCATAAATTTTGGCGCCGTTGCCGGGGAGATTGTTTATTTTCTTTTTCTTTTTGATTTGCACTTGATCATCTCTGTTTTGTAGGAAAAATCCAATGGAGCAACAACGTTCGTTACGAGAGCTGAATTTCAACTGTGAGTTGCCGCCACTCTGCATTGACTATCCAACCATGGATTTGTCGTTCCAGCTGAATCCTGGAGTGATCCGCATGCTGCCTATTTTTCAAGGAGAATCTCATGAAAATCCTCATGAGCACTTACAAAATTTCTTTATAAGGTGTGCTGCAATCACTGGGATGCCTGAAGAACAAGCGAAACTTCGAACTTTTCCTTTAACTTTGGAAGGAAAAGCAAGAAGTTGGTTCTTGACTCTACCATCAAAATCCATAACTTCTTGGAAGGAGATGGAGACCATGTTCCTGAACAAATACTTTCCAGAGGCCAAGCGAGCTGACGTACGGAGGAGAATCACAACCTGCCAACAACTACCTGAAGAAAAGTGGCACCAATACTGGGAGAGATACAACAAAATTGCGCGAGTTGTCCTTACCACAACCTAAGTGAAGCACTG